>JAFEMH010000889.1:52500-177500 GCA_022495995.1 Adenophora triphylla var. japonica | reverse complement strand
AAATAATGTAGGAGAGAGAATGAGTGGAGAGAATAGTGATTTAAGGTTTCCTTTTTAGGAAAGAAACAAAGTGTGAACTTTGTAAACGGACGCCCAAAATAGAAAGTGTGAACTTTGTAAGCGGACGGAGGGAGTATACTAATTCTAGTATAATTTCATGATGGAAAGAATCCTATAATATAAAGTCATTGATAAAGGAACTTAATGTTGAAAGTAAATGGAGGAACTTTGAAAGTGTGTAATGTCATACACTATACACTACATTGTGGAGACTCCGACCCAGAACCAACACGTGTCCCGAGCGGGAGCGTCCCCAAACTAACTCCAAACTTTCTAAATTTTTAAAACTTTGATTTGACTTACACACTTAAACATGCTTAACATAACCATTGCAAAACAACTCCATTCATCTCTACTTGAAGAAAGAGTGAAACAACTTGAATACTAACAACCTATTTTAGTTACAAAAGGTTTCGAGTATAACGTTGAAATCAAGTTTTTATATACACAAACTCCATAAAGGAATTATACCAAAATACACCTTTCTACGCCAACCTATACATACCCCGACAATCCCAAAAGACTACTTCCAAACTCCTTTCCGTCCTTACTTGGCTGGTCCGCCTGTCTCGGGATCTAAAAACATTAAAGGGAGAAGGGTGAGAATAAATCTCAGCAAGCTATTATGAATGCAGCAATATGCCAAGTAAGATGCAACACATAGCAAGGTGCATATATCACATTGGAAAAGCCGTAAACACATTACATTACCTTTGTTTACCTTTTTCCGTCTGACCAATAAGTCGTACAACATCGGGAGATAAAACTTCACTCATTTGTGAACTGCTTAAACATTATTCACTCTTATAAGACCCATTTTTCAGGGAATCATATAAGATACTAGCAACTATGTAAGGCTTTTGGCTCAATACAGATGCTATAACCCCAATCTGTGGCCACAAAAGGGGACAGTCACAGGTATAACGAAATCCGATCACATTAGGTCACACTTTTCATAATTGATCGTACTCCGTTATACCCCTAACATCAGCTGATTAACACAAGTTCAAGCACATAATAGTTACTTGAAATAAAATTCACCCAAGGGATAAGAAATATAACTGCATGGTAAATCATACTCATGTACAAATCAACATCATAGTGTAACATACATTTTATACACCATTTATATCACAACCATGGATATGAACTCAAGTAAGTCAACAATGCATCATAAACCAACCCTACATGATTAATATGTAACAATACATAACCTCTATGAAGGTCCAAGATCAATTTACCAAGTTGGAGTCACTTTTGGTGAAGTTGTCAAACAAGGCTGCCAAGCATTTTCCGAACAATATTTAAACTACTTTCACTATTCCATTTTAACCAAGTAAGACATCATTGTGTAGCTAAAATGTTCTACTTTAATCTAAGTTAAAGAGGATTCATTTATATCCTAAGTAGATTAGGTTTATATAGCTTTTAAAATTGTTAAGAGTCATGATGAGTGGTTTTGTAAATGATGTTTACCTATCAAATTATCATCAATCACCATTGATAACCGAAGTGAACCGAGGGTTTGAGGACGATTCGAAAATTTAGAGAGTGGAGAAGTGAGATGGTCAAGGAAAAGGAGGACCTTGGAGTAAATTGTAGAATTCAGAAAGAAAGAAAAGCTGGAGAAGCCTCTGCTGTGATGGGCGACCGCCCAGGGTAAGGTGGGCGACCGCCCAAGCCGGAGATCCACAAGGGTTGAAGCTGCTGTTGAAGTGGGCGACCGCGCAGGTAGAGGTGGGCGACCGCCCAGGCGTGAGGATTGCTGAAGGCCAAGCTGCTGTGCATGTGGGCGGCCGCTCAGCCCCCCATGGGCGACCGCCTACAACGAAATTCCCTTACTCATTACACTACCCCCTTTCATGTATAACATTTTTATCTCTTCTTAAACCATACCATTTTTCTCTTTATCAACTTTCATGGACAACAATACCACATTTAGGTCATTACCCAATTTTCCAACTCCAAGAAAGTACTCTAAAATATCAAACAACAATTATAGCAACACCCTAGCAAAATCAAACATTCCATGATCTAGTTTGAAGGAAAGTCATAGTAACTCACTTTAACAATACGAGATGAAATAGCTATTTTTCCGGCTTGATGCGCTCCCCTCGTCGCCCCGAACAAGACTATGCCAACGGATCGAAAAATGAGAAGGAATTGGATTTCTTATGATTTTTGGAAGGGAAGGTTTCTAGAAAGGCTTTCCATGGAAAATTTTGAGAAGGAGGTTGAAGAAGATGATTGAAGAAATGGGGAGGTATGGGGAGGTTTGAATGAAGGAGGTGATGGAAAAAAGGGAAGTATGGCTTCCCATGACCCAATTAAATGAAATCTTTCCACTTTAATCAATTAAATCCCCTAAGGTTTAAGGAATGCAACTACCACCTCCACTTCTCTCCTTTACACAAAGACACCTCACCCACTCATACAATTTTATTTAATTTCAATTATTATAACTTCACCAAAATACTTTATCTTATTTTCAATTAAATCCTAAGGCTTTAAAGTTCTCTCATAACCATCCTAACTCTTCCTAACCAATCAAAGACATATAATAAGCACATAAGGTCAACAATTAACATAAAATGCATATAATAGGATGCTAAAATAGTGCCTAGGGTTAGGGTCGTTACACTCTCTCCCCCTTAAAGAAAATTCACCCCAAATTTTAAAATGACTTACTTGCATGCTCAAACAACCAAGGGTATTTCTCTCTCATTTCCGACTCAAGCTTCCACGTTGCTTCCTCAATGGTATGATTCTTTCATAGGATCTTCACTACCGGAATGCTCTTAGTTCTCAATTCCTTAACCTGAAACTCCAAGACTCTCAACGGTTCTTCAACATATGACATATCCGCTTGAATCTCATCGGGAGGAGAACTCAAAATATGGGAGGGATCATGACAATACTTTCTCAACATCGAAACATGAAACACATCGTGAAGTAATGAAAAGGATGGAGGTAACGCTAACCGGTAAGCCAAATCCCCAATCTTTTCTAGAATCTCAAACGGACCAACAAATCTCGGAGCCAATTTACCCTTATTACCAAATCTTTTAATTTCCGTCCTCGGAGAGACCTTCAAAAACACGAAGTCACCCACTTGAAAAGATAAGTCTCGCCTTCTATTGTCGGCGTAACTTTTCTGTCTACTCTGAGCTGTCTTCAATCTATCGCGGATCACCTTGATTTTCTCCGTCGAATCTCTAACCAAATCCGAGCCCCAAAGCCTTGCTTCACCAACCTCGTCCTAACACATAGGAGATCTACACTTTCTACCATACAACGCCTCATACGGAGCCATCTCAATGCTAGACTGATAACTGTTGTTGTAAGCAAACTCAACTAACAGTAGATGATCTTCCCAAGACAATTGAAAATCCATCACACAAGCCTGTAACATATCCTCAAGTATCTGAATGGTTCTCTCAGATTGACCGTCGGTTTGAGGATGAAACGCCGTACTAAAACATAGTTTGGAACCCAAGGCTTCATGCAATGCTCTCCAAAATCTCGAAATGAATCTCGGATCTCGATCTGAAACAATGCTAACGGGAACTCCATGAAGTCTAACAACGAAATTCCCTTACTCATTACACTACCCCCTTTCATGTATAACATTTTTATCTCTTCTTAAACCATACCATTTTTTTCTTTATCAACTTCCATGGACAACAATACCACATTTAGGCCATTACCCAATTTTTCAACTCCAAGAAAGTGCACTAAAATATCAAACAACAATTATAGCAACACCCTAGCAAAATCAAACATTCCATGATCTAGTTTGAAGGAAAGTCATAATAACTCACTTTAACAATACGAGATGAAATAGCTATTTTTTCGGTTTGATGCGCTCCCCTCGTCGCCCCGAACAAGACTATGCCAACGGATCGAAAAATGAGAAGGAATTGGATTTCTTATGATTTTTGGAAGGGAAGGTTTCTAGAAAGGCTTTCCATGGAGAATTTTGAGAAGGAGGTTGAAGAAGATGATTGAAAAAATGGGGAGGTATGGGGAGGTTTGAATGAAGGAGGTGATGGAAAAAGGGGAAGTATGGCCTCCCATGACCCAATTAAATGAAATCTTTCCACTTTAATCAATTAAGTCCCCCAAGGTTTAAGGAATGCAACTACCACCTCCACTTCTCTCCTTTATACAAGGACACCTCACCCACTCATACAATTTTATTTAATTTCAATTATTATAACTTCATCAAAATACTTTATCTTATTTTCAATTAAATCCTAAGGCTTTAAAGTTCTCTCATAACCATCCTAACTCTTCCTAACCAATCAAAGACATATAATAAGCACATAAAGTCAACCAGGGGCGGAGCCAGGAATTGCCCCAGGGGGGGCAAGATTTCACGGGGGTTCGGGGGGCAGCGCCCCCGAAAAAAAATTTTCGGGTCGGACAAGTAAAAAATGGGTCGGATCCATGAAATACAATGTATTTTAGTTAAAAATGTAAAGAATTAAGAAATGGGAAAAGCCTAACTAATTAATTATGATTGAAAAAATGTGAGAAAATTAGGAGAAAGAGAAAAACAAAACTATTAAGAAAAAGAAATGGATAGAGAGAAAGAGAGAATAGCAAAGATGGAGGACAAATAAAATTAATTGAAAATGTAGGTAGCAGGGTTCGAACACGGATTTGAAAGGAAACACCAAAAGCTTTAACTTCACCCCTTCTACCAGTGAACCACACCACTCACTAGTGTTAATCTTGAAGTTAATTATATATATACATATATAAAAAAAAATATGAGGGGGGGGCAAAAAAAAAATTTTTCCACTGCATTTCCGCCGCTGGGGGGGGGCGAGTGCCCCCCCATGCCCCCCCTGGCTCCGCCCCTGAGGTCAACAATTAACATAAAATGCATATAATAGGATGCTAAAATAGTGCCTAGGGTTAGAGTCGTTACATACACGGTTTGACAAATCAAAATTTAATTTAATATAGATTTACTACTTTCTTGATATTAGTAAAAATAGGTAAATATTGTAAATGTTATAATTTAGGTTTTATTTATTTGACTAATCGAATATGGGATATTTTTAGTTTATAGTATTTGGTTATTTTGTAATTATCTCACACAAAGGAAACTAGTCCATAATAATGAATAATTGACTTGATTGACAAGAGTTCAAAGAAAGGTAGAAGTCTAAATACGGAGGATCTTATCAATCAAATCACTCCCTACAAACAAGGATCTCTTCTCCTATAAATAAGAATCGCACGTCTCATTAACAACAACAGTTTTTGTGTCCTTAAATCTCCGAAGTTCCAAAGAATCAAGTAGTGTTTAGTGTGAGAGATTGTTTGATCATCATTTAGTGTGTTTTGTTCTTCTCTTGTTAACATTGTTCGTGTAACCGTTACTTAATTAAGTTTATAAATAAAAACTTTTTATTGTCTACAGCAAGTTGTTGTAGATAAGTGTTTAAATCTGAGTTTTACTTTATTAAAGTTCTTATTCCGCTGCTTTTTATAATAGTGTTAGTACTGGTGCTATCAAAGAAGGACTCACACGAGGTATTTGCGTTTTCACTTGTCAATCTTAACTACTCAATTTCTTTCAAACTTAATGTTCAAACTATTGGTGTTTGTTTTTGTTATTGATGGTGGTTATGGTGGTAACATGATTGTGGTATGGCGGTGGAGCGTTGGTGATGTTGGACTGTTGGAGATGGTGATGGTTAGTGGGGTTATAAATTTCGTTAATTTTTTTAACATAAAGTAGGGACAAAGTTAAATTGTGTTTTGTTAATTTTGTTAGTTTAGTTAAATGCCTTATCAAAAGAACTATGTACCCCTTAAAATGTTACATGTCTAGCAAATGTCAGTCATTTCGTTAATTTTTAAAATGACAGTCCATTTGTACATCTCATCGCTCTGATTCACTAAACTTAGGAATCATAATGCAACTTTGAAAAATTTGATAAAAGTTAGGTAACCAAATTGCAATTGCTCCTATATCTATTTGAGTTTTAATTTTTTTAAATGAGATTATATTTTCGGGAGATAGTACAAATTATATTTATTTTGTGGGAGGATATAGGAATCCAGTGGGCTTTATAAGCAGGCCCAAAGCCTGAAGGTTTCTCAACTTCTCATTTCAAGACCAAGAGAGTTTACATCCATGGTCCTAGGTAGGGCTGTAAACGAGCCGAGCCGAGCCGAGCTTTGAAGTTTCGAGCTCGAGCTCGAATAAAAAATATCGAGCTGAATTTTTCGAGCTCGAGCCAGCCCAGAGTGCATGCCTCGAGCTCGGCTCGAATCAAGTTTCGAGCTTTTCGCGAGCCGGCTAGCGAGCTTTTCGCGAGCCGCTCGAACTCGAGTTTTAACGAGCGAGCTCGAGCTTCGACTTATTTTTGAAAAATCTGAAATCAAACGAGCTTTTAACGAGCCGAGCTCGAGCTTCGACTTATTTTTTGAAAAAATGCGAAATCAAACGAGTTTTTAACGAGCCGAGCTCGAGCTTAAACTTATTTTTTGAAAAATCGAAATAAAACGAGCTTTTAACGAGCCGAGCTCGAGCTTCGACTTATATATATATATATATATATATATATATACTAAAATTTATTCGAGCTTTTAACGAGCCGAGCACGAGTCGAGCTCAAACGAGTCGATCTCGAACAGAGCTCGTCGAACATACGAGCCGAACACGAGCCGGCTCGAAAAAAATGACGAGCTTGAAAATCGGTTCGAGCTCGAGCTCACCTCGAGCCCCACTCGAACTCGAGCTTTTTCGAGCGGCCTAGCGCTCGATTCGCCGGTAACAGCCCTAGTCCTAGGGCTTGGCCCGATCTGAGCAGCTGCTTTATTTAGGCTTGACTAGGCTCATTTTAACAAAACAAAAAAAGGGGGGGGGGACCATGACATGTTAAAATTATTTTCTGGGGTAAAATGATGAAAATATTTTGTATTTCCTCCTCCGTCTCATTCAGAAAGACACGGAATTTCATTTTAGCTGTCCCATTTAAAAAGACATACTCTCAAAATGGAAACTTTTTAAGGGACACATGTAGCATACTCACAATAACTATCCACTTACTATTTCCTATCCAAAATTTTCTTTCCTTATTTTTCGTGTAACGCCTATTTTGAGTCTTTGCAAGTGGGGGGAAAGTATATTAATAACATTTCAGTGATTTCACTATTTCAGGGACATTTTGTCATTATACCAACCTTTTTTGTATTTTAAATATTGGGGTTGCGGGCCAAACTAAATGGGCTTTTGGGCTAGGCCGACACTAAATCTACCCTACACCCAGACCGATCTATAGACCCGTGGGCTTTGAAGCTGGCGAGCTAAAACAACTCTCGGCCTACTGGGTTTATCTTCGGGCGGGTTCGGCCATTTTGGTCATATCTGATTGGACATAGTTTGCTTTTCTGTACATCGTTGTTCTTGTTTTTGTCAAAATGAAAATGTATTTCTCAGGATATTCTACCTTTAGATTATTACTAGTTCATAGCCCGTCGAAATTCGACGGGAATAATAAAGCTAATCAATTAAGAAAAATTGACGCAAAACATTTTACACGAGAACACTAATGTCAAAAATCAATTGAGAAATTTACAAATACAAATTCACAGAAACAACTCTTTGGCCCATATGACACTTCATTTAATGAAAAGTGGAGATGCAAAAAGGTCTTTCAATTGATGAAAATGTACCACTATGCAAACACCACAACTACCATTTCCACTCTCTATAATGACCAAGGATCCAAAGGTCCCAAACAGACAAAATCGCAATTCAATGCTCCCTCCGTCCCAAAATGAATGTCCAAAAAATGCAAATTAGCAGCATGACCAAAAGGCTCCTCTGCATCTCTTCTCAGCATGAACGCCTGTAAGTAAACCAACAAAAACCCATTAAAGCACCCCAACAAAAGTAACTAAAATGCACTATAAATCTTTTATGAGTAACCAGCTCATGTAAAAGCTTGACCCATCAGAGAGAATATTGTGGTATCAGAACAACCTGACCATTCATTTTTTTATTTTTTTTTAAGAGAACCAGGACGACACCTGGAAAATTTTATTAATAATAAATAATAAAATTACATCGATGAACTGGAATATAACCCAACTCTAAAATCACAAAACAACAAATCATAGCCCAAAAATAAAACCCAAACCAAAACATCAGCCCAAACACCGAGATCCAAATGAAAGGAGATTAAGGGAGGCCACACAAGAGCAATGGCGGCCGCACAAAACCGACCGAATCAATAAGGCGTCCTCACAATGACTTGGGCGGTCGCACAAGTCTGGCCGAGACTTAAGGGCGACCGCACAAGCAATTTGGGCGATCGCCGAAGACCACAATGCAGCGCACGGACGTGCAATTCCAAGAGCACGGCCAAGCACTTCAGAAAAAAAAACCCAGCAGCCTAGAAACCAAAACTTCAGCTGAATCAAATCCATATCAAACCTCATATGGAATCATATCAACGCTAGCCACATAAACACCCAAATTATCATCCCCGAATCGCATAACACCCACTTTCATCGAATCGAAGAGCATTAAGAACATCCCTAGGAAGATCTTGAACCGAATTGGGACAACCCAAAATGAAAGGGAAATGGGACAACATTTTTTAGAAAGGAGAGATGGGAGACTATTTAATAACCAATCCATCTACATGCTAACATACTCGTGGAGAGACCCCAACTATGCATCTCATGTTTAACATAGATAGTATATATGCTAAAGGACATTTTTCAGTCTCTAGAATAATATATGCCCATCTGTTCAAGCTTTTCTGTGGGAAAACCCACAAAGGGAATATTATGATTTCAGAACAAACTGACCATCCAAAGTTCTAACCTGGGCTGAGTTTTGATGATCACGTAAAAGCTTCTCTGCTGAAGCTAACTTTTTATTGGAATCTTGAGAACGCTCCAGTTGCTGTAGCAACTCCCCAATTTTCTCCTCATATATTTGAGTGGTTTCTGCTAGTGCCTCCTGATATGTAGAATGGTCTATCTGATGTTGCTAACAAAAATAAAAAAGTTTATCAGCATACATACATCTTCTAAAAGAACACATGAGCTTAGCAGAAATGGAGCCACCATATTGCACTGTAAAAGAGCTGTGGAATTGGTATAAAGGCAAATGTGCAGATTGCATACAATAAATTTACCAATTCGCTAGGTTCTAATTGCTAGAGTAAACGCTCTACATAAATACAAACCATTAGTAAAGTGATGAAGAAGAATCTCATCAATACTCATTGATAGATTGAAAAAAAAAGGTATGAACCATATCATTACTAAAAGATTTTTGTTTTGCAGATATACCTGCATTGACTTTTGCTGATCACTTAGTAGCCTTTTCATCAAATCTAGTTGTTCTTCAGCATTTTTTGACCCAGCTCGCTCATCATCAATTGCATCATCAGCTCAGTTATTTTCTTAATATTAAAGCAAAACTAAACGAAGCTTATCTTTTATAGTAATCAATTGACGCCTAGATTAGTGTTATTTCAATCAGTTTTGGAGTCTAATATTCTGTTGGAATTGTTGAATCAATTGAGTGGATATAGAATTCAAGACTATTTAGGCACTGAACCTAAGTCCACAGTTCTCACAAAAGTTGAGGATTATTAATAGTTTCTTTCGTTGTTTGATTAATATTTTTGTGTGATTATGAGTTGGTAACGTGTTATTTGTTTTCAATAGTTATTTGATAGTTTCTTTCGTTGTTTGATGGTTACTATTCAATTAAATTGGTTGTGAATGCTTTGTCATAACTGCACTTTTATCTGTATCATATTGAGTAAAAATCCTAATTTTCCCATTAGCTTTTGTTATCAATGCTTTATATAATGGTCTTTTTCTTATTTGCAGGTGTCCAAAATGTGTGAAGCTAAAGCTTCCTAGTGAAGGCGCTGCTTTCTGGTTTGCACTTGCAGTTTTTATTTTTGTCTTTTGTGCTTTTGTATCCTAATGTGATGAGTTAATGCCTCCCCACCCCTTGCAATTTAATTAACTTTGTTATTTCCTATTGTGTCCTTGCATACCCTCTCATAGAAAGTATGTACTCTTGGTTGGGACTTGCATTAAAGATTTTAAAAGTGCATGGTTTTGTTTACTTTTAACTTATATAGTTAACCTAATGATAATAAATTTGCATTAGTTACATGGTTCTGTCTGAGACTTGGTTCATTGATTTTTATTCAAGAAGTTTCATCTCTTCTCAGCACTCAGGATTGTTTTAAGGCATCCTAGAGCTCACACAAATCAATCCACTTGAAGGCAAAACTGTCGTCAAATGGATCGATCCTTCTGCTGACAACTTCATTTGGGGATGATTGGCTATACTGCATCAGAAAAGGGAAGGATCGAACCCCAAAATCTCCTCAATTTGATTGGAAAGGGTATTCACTTTTAATAGAATTTCTTAAAGATTTTAAAAGTGCATGGTTTTGTTATATAGTTAACCTAATGATAATAAATTTGAATTAGTTACATGGTTCTGGCTGAGACTTGGTTAATTGATTTTTATTCAAGAAGTTTCATCTGTTATGAAAAGTGAGGAAAGTTGATGTTAAAATTGAAAAACATAGGTTATAGTAAATTATCATGTCAGAGCTTGTTGTAGCCCTTGTACCTGAGGACCCCCTCCGCCCCTCTACTTGTCTTCTTCAGTATGGGATGGCCAAACATATTTTGGTCACATATATCTATTTCTATTATAAAAAAATGTGTATACGCTTGCTCACCGATTTTTTAAGAGATGGAGAAGATATAAAAAATTCTGAATTCACAATCAAGATATATCAAGGAAGCACGACTCTGAACCCTAGATAGCATTTCAAATAATACTCAAGTTGTGATTATTATAAATCTGAATTATGTATACCCATAGCTCATAAATGTGTCAAAATCATACCAATATTTCAAGTTTCAACCACTTGACAACCATTTACAAAAACAAAATATTAGTTTCTCCCTTGAATATAGTTATAAAAAAGAATTATAAAAAAATTATTTAAAAAAATAATATTTCTTTTTGGACCGTTACTCTTTGATTATATTTTTAAATTCCTATTTATAAGACTCTTGCATGTATATATATCATTACATTAATATTTCTTTCGTCCAAAAATAAAAATAATTGATCAATTTTTATTTTGCTTAAAATAAAAAAAAAGTATTCATTTATTAGACTATATTATTGTAAATATTTTTAATTTATATACAAAAGATTTCAATTTATAAAATAAATTTGTATGTATATGGATCATAATTATAGTACTACTTCTTCTGTCTCAAAATGAATTATAAATAAAATTTTAAAAACAAAAAATGTGCATTTGAATAAAATATTAATCGATTCAGTTTTGAAGAGTTATATTTCCTTATTTACTAATTACTTTCCCGTTTTCTGAAAATTCAAAATTTAATTTGAAAATTCAAATTTTGATTGAGCTTAAATCGGGATAATTTTCTGTATAAATATTTACCTTATAAACATTAACCTTTTATTAAATGAATAATCATTTTATTAAATGAAAAATCTTCTAAACTAAGACCAATGAGAGAATTACATAATGACATATCATAATAGTGACATGGCTTAATGTAAGGGCTCTAAATGTTTGTATTTTAATATATTATATATTATTTTTGGACCGTTACTCTTTGATTATATTTTTAAATTCCTATTTATAAGACTCTTGCATGTATATAGATCATTACATTAATATTTCTTACGTCTCAAAATAAAAATAATTGATCAATTTTTATTTTGCTTAAAATAAAAGAAAAGTATTCATTTATTAGAATATATTATTGTAACTATTTCTAATTTATATACCAAAGATTTCAATTTATAAAATAAATTTGTATGTATATGGATCATAATTATAGTACTACTTCTTCTGTCTCAAAATGAATTATAAATAAAAATTTTAAAAATAAAAAATGTGCATTTGAATAAAATATTAATCGATCTAATTTGAAGAGTTACATTTCCTTATTTACTAATTGCTTTCCCGTTTTCTGAAAATTCAAAATTTGATTTCAAAATTCAAATGTTGATTGAGCTTAAATCGGGATAATTTTCTGTATAAATACTAATTTTCTGTATAAATACTTACCTTATAAACATTAACCTTTTATTAAATAAAAAATCAATTTATTAAATGAAAAATCTTTGAAACTAAGACCAATGGGAGAATTACATAATGCCATATCATAATAGTGACATGGCTTAATGTGAGGGCTCTAAATGTTTGTCTTTTAATATATTATTATATATTATATATTATTTTTGGACCGTTACTCTTCGATTATATTTTTAAATTCCTATTTATAAGACTCTTGCATGTATATAGATCATTACATTAATATTTCTTTCATCCCAAAATAAAAATAATTGATCAATTTTTTTTTGGCTTAAAATAAAAAAAAGTATTCATTTATTAGACTATATTATTGTAACTATTTCTAATTTATATAACAAATATTTCAATTTATAAAATAAATTTGTATGTATATGGATCATAATTATAGTACTACTTCTTCTGTCTCAAAATGAATTATAAATAAAATTTTAAAAACAAAAAATGTGCATTTGAATAAAATATTAATCGATCCAGTTTTGAAGAGTTACATTTCATTATTTACTAATTGCTTTCCCGTTTTCTGAAAATTCAAAATTTGATTTCAAATGTTGATTGAGCTTAAATCGGGATAATTTTCTGTATAAATATTTATCTTATAAACATTAACCTTTTATTAAATGAAAAATCAATTTATTAAATGAAAAATCTTTGATACTAAGGCCAATGGGAGAATTACATAATGTCGTATCATAATAGTGATATGGCTTAATGTAAGGGCTCTAAATATTTGTCTTTAAATATATTATATAGATGGATCATTATAGTACTACTTCTTTCATCTAAAAAAGAATTATAAATAAATTATTTAAAAAAATATATTTATTTTTGGACCGGTACTCTTTGATTATATTTTTAAATTCCTATTTATAAGACTCTTGCATGTATATAGATCATTACATTAATGTTTATTTCGCCGAAAATAAAAATAATTGATCAATTTTTAATTTATATACAAAAGATTTCAATTTATAAAATAAATTTGTATGTATATGGATCATAATTATAGTACTACTTCTTTTGTCCCAAAATAAATTATAAATAAAAATTTTAAAATAAATTTGTATGTATATGGATCAATTTTTAATTTATATACAAAAGATTTCAATTTTGAAGAGTTACATTTTCTTATTTATTAATTGCTTTCCCATTTTCTGAAAATTCAAAATTTGATTTCAAAATTCAAATGTTGATTGAACTTAAATCGAGATAATTTACTGTTTAAATATTTACCTTATAAACATTAAACTTTTATTAAATGAAAAATCAATTTACAAAATGAAAAATCTTTGAAACTAAGACCAATAGGAGATTACATTTTGTCATGTCATAATAGTGACATGGCTTAATGTGAGGGCTCTAAATGTTTGTCTTTTAATATATTATATAGATATGGATGGATGGATTAACCTTTTATTAAATGAAAAATCAATTTATATTAAAAAATCTTTGATTTCAAAATTCAAAAGTTGATTGAGCTTAAATCGGGATAATTTACTGTATAAATATTTACCTTATAAATATTTACCTTATAAACATTAACCTTTTATTAAATAAAAAATCAATTTATTAAATGAAAAATCTTTGATTTCAAAATTCAAATGTTCATTGAGCTTAAATCGGGATAATTTAATGTATAAATATTTACCTTATAAACATTAACTTTTTATTAAATGAAAAATCAATTTATTAAATGAAAAATCTTTGATTTCAAAAAATTCAAAAGTTGATTGAGCTTAAATCGGGATAATTTACTGTATAAATAGTTACCTTATAAATATTTACCTTATAAACATTAACCTTTTTTTAAATGAAAAATCTTTGATTTCAAAATTCAAATGTTGATTGAGCTTAAATCTGGATAATTTACTGTATAAATATTACCTTATAAACATTAACCTTTTATTAAATGAAAAATCAATTTATAAAATGAAAAATCTTTAAAAAGAATATAAGTTTAATTAATAATTAATTTCATTAAAATAAACGAAAACAATATGTTAGGTTTATGTACAACAATAAAAAAGTTCAACGATAATTTTGATATAAAATATTTAGTTAGGCCGGATGGAATTATATAATCAAAAATATATTAAGACTAATAGGGTTATTCAAGTAATGTAGATTTTTTTTTTCTTTTTGAAGATTTGTAGGGATAATTTATAAGGATACTTGGTAATCAATTTAAATTTGAATTGACATCTTCAAAAAATGTATTAATGTGTTTAAATTAGAATAATTTTGAAATTCAAAACATTTAACTATATTTAAATTAGGATAAACATTGAAGATTTGCATGAGTAATTTTATGGCATTTAGAAAATTTGCCTTATTAAAAAACTTTTTAAATTTTAAGATTAGATCAGTTTATGATACCCGAATTTAACTTGCCATAACACTGCTGGTCAAAATTTTTAAAAATCAATTCCTATAATTTTAATACTCCACTAACTGAATTTCATGGACTTCGTTAAAAAAAAAATTAAAAAAAAAATCATGGACTTAGTCAAACAATTGAAAATGTAAACATTTTTTTTAAGAAAATATAACCCATTTGATAAATATGCAAGATTTGAATTAAATCTAATCTAATTTGATAATATTAATAATTGAATTCTAATTTTAAATTATTTTACAATAATTTTCTTAGTTTATACACGATATTTTTGTCATGTTCAATTAATTTGTTTCCATATACTCTATTATTTTTTATAAAGATAACATACTATATACTCCCTCCGTCCCACCTCACTTGACACCCTTGAGGTGAGGTGGGCACGAGAACTAAGAAAAAAGAATAAAATAAAAAAAATGTGTGGTAGAAAATGAAGAGAGAGAATGAGTGGGGTAAATAGTAGTGTTGGTTGAATAAATTGAGTGATGGAAAATGAAGAGAGAGAATGAGTGGTGGGGTAGAGTGAATATAAAATTATAAAAAGTAGGCTATTTTGGGAAGTGTCAAGTGAGCTGGGACGGCCCAAAATGGAAATAAGTGTCAAGTGAGGTGGGACGGAGGGAGTATATACTTGAGTTATATGAGGATTAAAAAAAAATATAAGAAAAATATATGAAATAATTCAATGAGTAAACCATACTGGTTTGAATTTTAAATTGATTGATTCAGTTATAACAGGGAATTTTAAACTGAATCAGATTTTTGGAGTTTTTTCAAGTAAATAATTCCTAAAATAAACTTTTTGTTAGGAGTTTATTTGGAAAGTGGTATGAATTTTAAATTGACTGATTCAGTTATAACAGGGAATTTTTTTTTTTGTTTAATTATCGGTGAAACATGAAATAATTACTGGCCAATGAATAAATGACCAATTTAATTCATTCCTAAAATAAACTGATTATTTAATTTTGGATTAATTTAATTCATTCCTAAAATAAACTAATTTTATAACTAAAAATTCAAATTTTGAATATCAAATTTACTTTTTCAAAATTTATGGAATTATCCGATATAGTAGCAAATTTTGGATTAATTTAATTCTATCCCATGTAAATCACTTTACTAAGTGACAGTAACAGAGCTTTCATCCCTTAAAATGTAAAGCTTAGCAAAAACATGAAAACCTACATCACTGCTCTCCTCTTAATTCATTTACGCAAATTCAGCGACTGAACAAAACTGGAAGTTAAAAATTTATGATAATACCCGTAATGAAGGGTGCTAACCGTGTCCCTCTCTGCTATCAAAACTTGAAAATTCAATGAAAATTCTAAAATCACTGTTCTCCTCTTAGCTCATTTATTCAGATGTAGAATTTCAGTCGGATACAACCAGAAAGGAAAAGAAACGTGATACTCCCTTCGACCTCAAATATGGTCACATTTAATAAACCAAACTTTTTATTTATGGACTTTTGTTTATATAATTTCATTTTCGCTATAATGCGCACTGGCAAATCAACTTTTTTCAGTAAGATATATAGAAATGTCATATACTATCTCATAAGATTTTTTTTTTTTTTTTTTTAAGATTCAGTTTAAATTTTGCATATATAGAACTATAATTCAGGATGAACATAGAGTGTGACTAAAATCTTTTGGGCTCAGAGAAAGTAAAAATACTTTCTAACTGCTTTGTAGCCTGGTAATCCATACTACCCTTTTGAAATAAAAGGCACCGAAAAGAAAACTTCATCCATGAATCAAACATAACAAAAATAATGAAGGAATATTACTGCATATTCAAACTAAAGAAAGTGAGCTAATAAAGAGAATTACCGAAAAGACAAAACGAAATCAACATACTGTAGCACCTTTATAACTGATCAACACACAAATGAATACTAATTTTTTAATTTTTTTTAATAGAAACAAATGAATACTAAATTGCAATTACCAAATAACCAAAACACAGCTCTCAAGTTAATAACCATAACACGATGATAAATTTAGGGTACAAAAAGGGAAGAATCTTACACCACTGCAAAAAGAAATATTTATCCAAACTCGTATGATCAGTAGAATGAGGGGAATTCTTCTTAGGGTTCATCTTCGATTTTTCCTTTTTCACAAATCTTCCTCCGGGAGTTATCTCGACCGGCTCTTCTTCTCCGTCGAAATCGTACACTGATTGTGAGTTCTCCATTAAAGAATTTGAACTTGAAAGCCCCATTTTTGTCAGAGGGAAAGGCGATCACCGTTGGGGGAATTCAAACGCATTTGTAATTTAACCGACTGTTTGTGTAATTTAACAAACAATAGATTCATCCTAAATTTTAATCATAAATCATGTTAGAGTGAATAAAAAAACGAATAATTGTTAAAGTGAATAAAAAAATAGGATTACCTTCACGATGAATTCTCTCACAGTGAAAATTGAAGCTTCCGTGATGAGTTGAAACGAAAAACTGAGTATTAAAAAAAACTTGCGAAAGGAGATCTTTTATAGTAATTGAATATAATTTTCGGATTATAATGAGCCTTAATTTTGAATTTAAAATTAACACTTTAAAAATATGTTGAATTATCTATTATCTATTAAAATAAAGATAATCAATTAAGATAAAAAATTGAATTATCCGAAATGGTAGGAATTAGACTTTTATTTTTATTTTATTTTTTATTTTCGATGATTGCATGAAATAATGGACGACCATTTAAAATTCAATTTTTGGAAAATCAAATCTATATTTTTAATTTTCGGTGATTGCATGAAAAAATTTCAAATTTAAAATATTCTATCAAATCGTTAGATTACTTGATTCAAAATGGTTTGAATTTTAAATTGATTGATTCAGTTATAAAAGGTAATGTTAAACTGAATCAGATTTTTGGAGTTTTTTCAAGTAAATAATTTCTATAATAAACATTTTGTTAGGAGTTTATTTGGAAAATGGTTTTAATTTTTCGAAATTTATGGAATTAACCGAAATTTATTTAATGATACACTCGAGAATAGGAGAGTACAAAACATTCTTTTTCCACAAAACATTCAGTTATAAAAGGTAATGATAAACATATCCTATCAAATTTACATTTTCTAAATTTATGGAATTATCCGAAATCAAAGGAATTAGACTTTTAATTTTTTTTTGTTTTTTTAATTTTAGGTGAAGGAGGAAATAAGGGATGACCAATTGAGAAATTCCACGTGGCTTTCCACGTCATAATGCCACGTGGCTCAATGTGAAGGCTTGAAATTCTTCTGCTTTCATATATTATATAGATTCCCCTAGTTCTTAGTGAAATTATTAATTTTAAACATTTATTCTTACCATAAATAAAATTATTTAATCCATTTGTTTCACAACGTCCATAATCAAGAAAATGGAGAATTCTGGCAGAGTTAAATTCTACACCCTATTTTTCGGCCTTTCCCTGCTTTTATGTTCTGCTAAAGAATTCGGTAATTTTCATTTTTTCCCAATAATTTTAAACGTTTAATCTTCCAAATGAAAAAATAATTGATTTTTCTTCTGATTTTATGTTTTGTTAACAGATGAAAAGGATCCGACGGGGAACATAAATCTAACCCCTTTCATTAAGTGGTTAAGCGCTTATTATTGCCTCAAAAATGTTCCTATCCTCTATCAACCTTACTTATCTTGTTCATTACTCAATGTTACCATTTTGATTTTTTTGTTAGCTTGATTGAAATTCGACCAATATTTTTTTCAAAAAAATAATTTATTTTCATGAAATTTTAAAAATAAGTGTTTTTATTAATGCATCAATAATTGTTTTTAGATTAACATAAAAATAATTAAATTTTCAAACTTTTTGATCGAAATTCAACCAACCGACAAAAAAAAAGTTAATATGTGACAATTATTTTGTGACGATATTTTTTACACATGGCAATAATTCACATATTATATATTCGTATGTACTTATAGGTGTCAGACGTTTGCCCGGCGAAATATACATTGAAGGAAGACGGGTGGTTGAATGTAAGTGCTAGCGATGCGCAGGTATTTTGTTCAGAAGGAGGTTGCGCGGATCACACCAGACGAGTCCTTACTTGTATTCATTACGTCAAACCCGACTACTGGTTTGCCAACAAGGCCACTGTTAAGGATCTCAATGAAACCATCAACGTCGGTTGCTCTCAAGGTTCGTTTGATTCGTAAATTAATTAATCTGTTTTTGTAAGTGATTAATTGCTCGTAAAAATAATTAATGCATGTCTGCAGGTTTCAACGGAACAAGCTTTTATCCCTCTATCAAAAAGAAGAACTAGATTTTGGAGAATCGATCAATGTATATCATAAATATAATAATGCAAGCGAAATTCAAGCTTGGGCTTGAGATTTAGCAGGCGCCAGTGTTCTCCCTTAGTCCCAATGTTTTCATTTTTTTTTCTTTAATATGAAGATAATTTGAGCAATAGTTTAAGGTTAATTTAATTATTCTAATAAAAGTTTATAACTTGTTTGTTGATACACCAATATAAATATTACTCCCTCCGTCCCAGATCAAGGGTATATGAGGGGAATTTCACGCTTCTTAAGTAAGATTTTTTTTAAAAAATGAATAAAAGTTAAATGTGAGATAGGGAATAGTAATTAAATGTGTGGTAGAAAATAGGAGAGATAATGTAAAAGTTAAATGTGTGGTAGGGAATAGGAGAGATAATGTAAAAGTTAAAAATATTTAATAGGAGAGAGAATGAGTGGAAGGAATAGTAGTTAAATGTGTGGTAGGAAATAGGAGAGAGAATGTATAAGTGTATAATGAATGGTGTTTTTGTAAATATATGGAGATGATAAGGGTATAAATATATTCAAAAACTTGCCATTTTTGGAAATGAACTCTTGATCTGGGACGGACCAAAAGGGAAAGATGAACCCTTGGTCTGGGACGGAGGGAGTATCAATTATCAATAACAAATTTTAGATTTTTTGTTAAAATAATTATATAGACCTAAATTTAGTGGTCAAAATACCTTCGTATTAACAATAAATCATCTTTAAAACGAACTAGCTCGGGGTGATATATAATTTGCGTGCTCGTTCCTTGCTATACACGTATATATGTATACTCAAACTAGGTTTTATGTGCTTGTTAATTGTTAAAGTTGTGCTATTAACATTTTTTCACCAGTGACATAATCTAGATTTTAGGCTAGAGTGATGCATCAAAGTTCCTGCTTTTAACAGCTCAAATTTTATTGAATACTTCCTCCGTCTCAATTTAATATTTTTACATTGATATTAATAAATAAATAAATATTGTGAATATAAAAAGTAAAGTATGAGAAAGAAAGTTGGTAAAAAATAGTAAGTGGGTTATTATTACGAGTGTAGCAAGTGAATCTCATTATACAGTTTAAAAAATAAAACAACTAAGCACCTTAAACCTTAAACTGTGTCGGACTAAATAACAGATTAAAAAGAAAACTATATACTTTAAACCGGGAAGAAAGGAATATCCTTTTTGTGCTTGTTAAGTTGTGCACTATACATGATTTTCTTGTTTGATTGAAGTAGTGCACTTGACCAACATATATATTAACCACATGAATTCTCGGATGAATCTTATTTTTTTTTTTTGGTATAGCTTAATCAGATTCTCGAGTTTCAGTTTTGAAAATGCATCAATATTAAAACTTTGTTGAAAAATATTTGCAGCCCTTATAATTCTATTCGACTTGAAATGGTAGCTCACTTGCTACCGTTTTCTATACCCAATTATTGTTTTGACAGCATGGCTATCTGTGTGATACCTAGTTTTCGCAGAATAAATACACCCTTCGTTCCGAAGAAATACGCAAAAAAATATTTGGCACAAGAATGAAGGTAAAAGGTGAAAAAGTTGATGTTTTGTGAGTGTAGATGGTTGAGTACGAGAGAGAAAGTGAAGTTAGTGGGTAATTGTTGTGAGTATAAGAAGTGGTCTCATTTCCATTTTGAGACTTTGCAGATTATTGTGGGACGCCCAAAAAATATCTTTTTTGTTTTTGCAGATTATTGTGAGTCGGAGGGAGTATGTATTATTAAAAAGACTTGATTAAAAGCATAATCTCATCGTTGAATTTTCAGCAATAGTGGAAGTCTATTCGATTTCGAGTTGCTTTACTCTTTGCTCTGGGTCTCTTTCCCAGTCAAACCACACTTTAATTTTGATTTTGATTTATTTAACATTTTCTGCCAACCTTAATTTAATAATTACTTAGTTTGTTTTTCAAGTCAACTTGATTGATTTTTTAAAAAAAATATATATATTTTTTTATTATTCTGATAAAAGTTTAACATTTATAATTACCGCACCATTAAATATACTATTAATAATATTTTTTTTGAGAAAAATATAAGTTTTATAAATTTTATTCAAATTTCAGCTAAATTCACCCAAATAATTAAAATGAAAATCATTATGTTTTATAGGAGAGTACTGTAGAGTCCCCCTTGAAAGGAACCCTAGATGTGAAATGTGGATCCTTTCCAACCATATTATTTGCGTTCTTTGGCGTGATATGGCTGCAAGAAGATTCAATATGGACCTATTATTGTTCAATTTTTTATTTTTATTTTTAAATATTGGACTTACAAGATGCAACTAACAAATTTATTAAATACACTTGCTAGTGGTTCTTAAATTATAAGTTTACACTTTAAAATCAATTGATGTTAATGGGAGTGGATCATGATCTTAATTCTCAATGTGGGATAATATCTCTAACACGCCCTCTCACGTGTATCCGAGCTTTGTCAAAGGCTTACAACGTGGACTTATTAATCGGGTGGCGCATAATAACATCGTGGATCGTTGGGCCTACACGTGTAACAACCTGCTCTGATATCATCTTCAAATTTGAGGTTACAACTTAAAATCAATTAGTGATAATGGGAGTGGCTCAAAAACTTTATATAGTATAGGAAAGATTTGTTAATTTTCGGTGTGAAATAATATCTCTAACCATGGTCAATTTTTATTTATTTTTTATTTTTTTGAGCAAAGTGGTCAAGATATTTAATGTGCACAAACTGATATCAACATGGCCGTTGTTAAGACGGCAGATCCTAACCTAATCCGACAGGATCGGCACGTTCCACGGTTTTTTTTTTTTTTTTAACAAAAGCAATAAGATTAAATAATAATAATTATTAAAAAAAATTACAAAATTTTCGAACAATGTGATTTGGCACAGTTTGGTGATGTTGAGATTGATTTTAATATTTTTTTAATATGGTTTAAGAATGGATTAAGGGTGCATTTGCTAACATTAAATTGTAACACAAATAATTTTATTTATAAAGAGATAATTTAACAATTCTCTAAAAAAGTGATAATTTAACAATTAATAAATATAAATTTGGGATCTCACTACAATTTTCGTTTTCCTTTATAAATTCTTGTTTTATATTAATAAATTGATTGGTGCAGTTGCTACAATTTTCCTGGTGAAGAGATATTTTCCTTGCAATTCCGAATTTCGGCAACGTAAAAGCGTTAATTAATCGTTTCTTCGTTGCAAAAATAGATCTGTATCAACCAATATTAAGATATTAACATATTTATCACACTTCTCGTTATATTAGATGTTTTCTTTTCTTTGTCGATAGCCTGTGATTTCTCTCATTCGATGAGAGCCTACGAATTTACACATTCGTCGATAGCCTTTACTTTTTCTCCATTATGTCGAAAGCCTTTGTCTTTTGTTTGTATTTATTTTTGTTACAGTGGTTGGGATGATTGGTTGATAACTCATTGCCTATCCAAATGGGTTAATTTAGGGATTTTTACCAATAAGACCCTGAGATGGGGTGGAATTTATCAATAAAAACAATATATATCGAATTCTACCTTAGGGTCCTAAAGTTGAAATCAAAACGACCGTAGAGTCCCTGAACCTATTTATAATAATTTAAATGGCGAAACTGCCCCTCCTCTTTATATTCCCCTTCTCTCTCTAATCGCAATTCCGGCGTCCATTCTCTCTCTCTCTCTCTAATCGCAATTCCGGCGGCAGGGCAACGAAGAACGTTGAACGGAATCTTCTCTTGTTCCAGGCCTGTCAACGACAACAGCCAGAAGCACCGTGCATCATCTTCCCCTTCTTCGTCGGCGTTCACTGCAAAACCCTCAAACGAGACGGTAATTTCTCCCAACTCTATGTTTTCGACTTCAATTTCATCTTGCTCTCACGATTTCTTACTGAAATTGATCCCTGTTGGGATCAATTTCTTGGTTTGGAAATTCTCTAATTATGCAATTTGTACATACGCCAATCACCTGTTAATTCTTCAGTAAAGGATCCCGAGTCAATTTTTGGAGTTATCATAGGGTTACAGTGAGAGTCCTAGTTTTACGATTCGATCACTTGACTTCTCTGGCTCTTTTTGTTATAGTGTGTCTAATTGTTTTTTAAAAGTAAGCAATATTCTCATGAAATTATTGTAGATGGAGCATAATAGGTATATATACTGAAAATGCAGGAAGCCTGGTTCTTTAGGTCATGTTTTTGTTTTTGTTTGTGGATGTGAAATGTAATTGTTATGGATAGGCAGGTCAAAACTTTTCCAAACTGATATATCTCAATAGAATTGGAGCTTGAATATGATCTTTGAGGTCTCCATAATTTGGTTTGTGGAGTCAATTATGATATCAAAATGAAACTGAGCTGCAGTACATCTCTTTCCATTTGTCTTCTGTTTAGGCGTTTTGATTTTATTTTATGTGATTTATTGATGGTGTGGATACCCCGTTCCGATGCAACACGCATTCGGAAGTTTAAAATAAATAATTATGTAATGCCGGATCGAAATGGGATATTCATTAAGTGACACTCGCTTTAAACCATATTAAAAATATTAGTTTAACTTTTGAGAGTCGCCACGCCGCTTTGATATAGCCCAAAGCATTGAAAAAAGGCTAAACATATTATTGGGTTCGGAGGTCAAGTTACAACAGAAGAAGAAACGTTATCACTCCTATTGCCCGACGGATCGGTCTTTCTAGCATGTGGGGTGTTGGTTGTGTGCGGTGTTTACAGGAATAGATAGAAGAAACGGGATCATGCATAAGGAGGAGGGGAGAGAAAGAATTAATTGATGATCACACCCTAGAATCTTTGATCTAGGCCCTCGGAAGGTGCACTAATCAACGTTCATCCTTGGGGAATTGTTGATCATGGGATGATTATTATTTAAGGAGGAAAGAAAGAAATAGTTCCTAGATCCATTGGGTTTCTCGGGAAAACCTTAGATCATCCTCGGCTATGCATCCTTTAATACATTAAAATAGTCCTAATCTAGCATATAGGCACAATTAAAACATATGCAAGCATAACAATAATAATAATAAAGAACGGAATATTAATAAAAGGCTTACCAATTGTGGCAAGACTTCGGAGGTCGAATCTTTAGCAAGATTCGAAGAGTATGGGAGAGGTACGGAAGGAAAATCAAGTATAGTCTTGATTTTCTCGTGGAAATTGTGTGTTGAAAAAAGTGAAACGACTGCACGTATTTATAGTGCTCGGGAAATGGGCTGGACTGGAAAAAGGGCCGATCGGCACTTCTCAGAAGGGTCAATCGAACCTTTTGAGAAGGGTCGATCGGCACTTCTGGGAAGGGTCGATCGGCACTTCAACAAATGGTCGATCGGTACTTCAACAAATGGTCGATCGGCACTTTTCTCCGCGTACTTTCCACGCCAGCAGTTGACGGCGCGAGGGAATAAGAATTAAAAGATTTAATTAGGTTTTCGGTCAACCCTAACCAAACCAGCCCAATATATTAAATGGGAATACCCTTTTTTAGGACCGGGTACTAACAGATGGATGGATGTCTTTTTAGATTTGGTGAACAATTTGGGGACAATTGCAAGATCTGGCACCAAGGAATTCATGGAAGCCCTGCAGGCAGGCAATAATGTGAGCATGATTGGGCAGTTTGGTGTTGGTTTCTATTCTGCTTACCTGGTTGCAGAGAAGGTTATTGTTACCACAAAGCACAACGATGATGAGCAATATATTTGGGAATAACAAGCTGGTGGCTCATTCACTGTAACCAGGGATGTTAATGGGGAACAGCTTGGCAGGGGCACCAAGATCACTCTGTTGGGATCAATTTCTTGGTTTGGAAATTCTCTAATTATGCAATTTATTATATTATATTTGTTTAATGTAAATAATTGTGTAATGATTTTCACAGTTATTGTGCATAACTGTGAATTTCATTTCACAGTTATTTTTATGTCATTCCTTTAGGACAACTGTAGAACAAGTTTCACGGTTGTTGGGTTTGATGTAAATAACTGTGTAATGATTTTCACAGTTATTGTGCATAACTGTGTAATGATTTGTACATTTCCAAACTGAGAATTATGTTTGTGCACAACTGTGAGGTCAATTTCTCAGTTATAGTTATGAGTGTTATTTTTGTGTCATTCCTTTAGGACAACTGTAAAACAAGTTTCACGGTTGTTGGGTTTGATGTAAGTAATTGTGTAATGATTTTCACAGTTATTATGCATAACTGTGAATTCCATTTCACAGTTATTTTGCTACTAAAACTGTGAGGTCTGTTTCACAGTTATTTATGAATGTGAAATAATTGTGTAATGATTTTCACAGTTATTATGCATAACTGTGAATTCCATTTCACAGTTATTTTGCTACTAAAACTGTGAGGTCAGTTTCACAGTTATTTATGAATGTGAAATAATTGTGTAATGATTTTCACAGTTATTATGCATAACTGTGAATTCCATTTCACAGTTATGTTGCTACTAAAACTGTGAGGTCAGTTTCACAGTTATTTATGAATGTGAAATAATTGTGTAATGATTTTCACAGTTATTATGCATCTTGTGAATTCCATTTCACAGTTATTTTGCTACTAAAACTGTGAGGTCAGTTTCACAGTTATTTATGAATGTGAAATAATTGTGTAATGATTTTCACAGTTATTATGCATAACTGTGAATTCCATTTCACAGTTATTTTGCTACTAAAACTGTGAGGTCAGTTTCACAGTTATTTATGAATGTGAAATGGTTTGATTTTTGACCTTTATAAACTGAGAACTGTGAGGTCAATTTCTCAATTGTGATTGTGAGGTCAATTTCACATTCATTTTATACAGTTATTTTCATCAAAACTGTGAAATAGACTTCTTAGTTTATAAATGTGAAAATCATTATATAGTTATACTCATGTGTGAACAAATGATAAATGATTTTTTCAGATTTTTACAAGTGAAAAATAATTATTTTATTTATAAATTTTGAAATATATGATGAGTAAACTTGTTTGATTCGTCTTAGCGATATGATTAAAACAGTGGTTTCGAATTATTTTTTTGACTTTTAGATTTTGAGATATTGCATTTTAAAAATTTAAGAGAAAAAAAAAAGGAAGAGAGAGAGAGAAAAGTAAAGTCAAAAAAAAAGGAAAAGAGAAAAAAAATAAGAAGAAAAAGAAACAAAAAAAAAAGAAAAGAAGAGAGAGAGCGCGAGAGAGAAAAGTGTGCGTCAGTGGGCGCGTGAGTGGGTAGGTACAAGGGTAATTTGGTCCAGAAAATATTCAGGGACTTTTTGGGGGGTTTTGATAATGTTAGTCCTTAAAGGTAGTTTTTATTTGGCTAGGAGACTATTTGGTCAAAGCCTCGTTAATTTATCATGTTTTTAATACCAAATTATTACCGTGTGGGGATTTTCTGAAGGCTAACATTGGGTCGGGTTTAATTCCTTACGACCCCTCAGCATAAATCAAAACCTATAAAAACTCATATAATTTACTAAAGTTCGTATGCACCCTAGGCCCAAATTAAAACTCCTTTTAAACCGAACACCCCTTTGACCTTTTATACCTTAGGTATAGGATCGAACTGGTTAATAATTTTTTTAAGTTTTTTTTTTTAACAAATCGAACACTCCTTTGACCCGCTCTTATACCTTAGGTATAGGAGCAGACTGGTTTATATATATATATATTTATATATATATATATATATATATATATATATATATATATATATATATATATATATATATATATATATATATATATATATATATATATATTAAAAGGTTTTTTAAAGAAAAAAATAATTTATTTTATACATTTAAAAATGAAAATATATTTTTCTAGTTTTATATCTTAGGTATAGGATAAGAGCGGGCTAGTCTTATACTTTATGAAATTTTCAATATGCCGTGAGTTTTTATTTGTTTTTGGTCTGGCAGATGGGCCCTAGGGTTCGAAGCCCATGTCGTGTCCGAGATTAGCTTGAAGAAGCATTTGGACGTCTCATGTCATTATTCAAACAGACAAACACTCGTTGGAGATTTGATTTAGGGTTGAATCACATTTCGAGAAGCATTACACTCTTTCATTGCGGTGAACAGTATGTCAACGATTTTATATTTTCGTAGATATCTTTGACTTTGGGATGAGTATTCGATAATTGTGTAGCGCCATCTCCTTAAACTTTATTAATGTTATTAATATATTGCTTGTTAAAAAAATGTAAAATTGGGATTCCACAAGTTATTGAAGAATTAAAAGAAAAAAAATAGACTTTCAAGAGTTTTTTTTTTAAATCAGACTAAGTGTTAGTACTAGCACTATTGTATTGGTTTTTTTTATAATCAGTTCATATATGTCATCAAAAGGGCGCATAAAAAGTGGGTGGTTGCTATAAATTTAGGAAAAAGACATTTGTATTGGGTGCATGCACCATAATTCTGGTGGTGATGGTCAAACGGGCTGGCCCGTCTCATCCCGATACGTATGGACCAACTCACGAGCGGGACGAGTTGAAGTTCGTGAGCCCGTGTGATGAAACGGCCTAAACCCAGCCCGACCCATTTCAGATGCCCAAGCCCGCCCGTTTGAATTTGAATTTGTCTTGTTCTTCTTCTAGTATCCTTCTCATTAAAACTCTTCATTGAAATTGTCTTCTTCTTCGAGGCTTTCATAATCATCGTCTTCAAGATTTCGGAATGTGCCTTGTTTTCTCAAATCCGCGTCATCCTAATCCGCAAGACAAATCAATCTCTCAATAAGAGCGGGTTTGAGTTGGTTTCGCTTTGACATCACCACTCTTCCTACAACACTAAAAGCAGCCTCTGATGCTACTGTGAACACCGGAGGAATAAGTAGATCACGTGCCATCACCGAAAAAATATGATAAATATTAGCATGCGATTTCCACCATTGTAGGACATTCAAGTTTTAAAAACTTTCACCATCTAAGGGGTAATATGTGCTTTTAAGTTATTTGTGTAATTTATCTACACCACTTTGAGAACCACTACTAGATGAGGATGAAGTTTTTCTTTTGTCATGAAACCCCATCCTTTTTTTAACATTTTTGTTGCTTCACTCCCTTTTCTTTCGGATGTTGTGTTTGGTCCCTTTAGTGTTCTACAATTGGTGCAATACGGGACGGAGGACGAAGGGCGTGTGCTCGGCCGAGCGACTTCTTGACTCGGCCGAGGGGAAGAGAACAGATTCGTGGGTTTTTGGCAGTGATTATGCTCGGCCGAGGCAAGGCTGTTTCTCGGCCGAGGGGATCCTGGAAGGACATGTCTGTTGGATCTTCGTGTCTTTTCATTATTTGAGTCTTTTCGTTAATACGTGTCTTTTCATTTTTTGTACAGATACATGGTCTTTGATTATTCCTAGAATGTTCTTTTTTTTATTAGTATAAATAGATATGGTAGGGCTTTGTAATAGATAGACTTTGATGAATTAAACAAATTGATTGCTTTGCAATTGTGTCCCTTCTCGGTAAACTTGATCAATTTATTTTGGCTTGCAGAAGATCTCTTCGGAGTTTTTATCAAAACCCTAATTTGTGGATTCGAATTAGGTCAAGTAATCAGTAATTCGATTATTTGTCTATCCCGGTTACTTTATTATTCCGCTGCGTTATCTCTATTTACATCAGTTGGTATCAGAAATTGGACGATCCTTGGGGTTCTCCGACGTGAAGATGACTAACAATGTAGGAAATAACGGTGACATCATAGCAATTCTAGAACGCATGGCACATCAAGAACAAGCAGCCAGAGAGCGTAGCGACCAGCAACATGCAGAACTATTGGCAGCCTTGGATCAAATGCGGGTAGGTGGTAATGGCAACCCACAAAATCGGGCAAATCGTCGGAGAAATAATGTCCACCAAGATGAACCAGTGGCTGAGAAAGATTCTGATCAAGAAGCACCTCGGTTTTCCTATTTTTCTGAAATTATAAGAATTATGCGTTTACGGGAATTTTTGTGTGCGGAGGAAGATCGCAAGAACAACGAATTGATTAAAGAAAAAGATCTAGATCCGATAAAAGAAGAAGTGTTTGTTCCAGTCAATTCCGCGAATCCATTCACAGAAGTTCAAGATAATAATTGTGATTTCAAGGAAAAGAATATTATTTTTTTTGTTGATAATTCTCTGTCCATAGGGGGAGATGAAGATATTGTTTATGAGGAGCCTATTTTCAAGATAGAGGATGATCGACAAATGAACGAGGAAGAATTAACGGAAGAAGAAATAAATGTTGATTGGTCTAAACCCCCAATCTTTGATGAAGATTTGGGAATTAATGATGGGGCGGACGATCGACGGATAAGTGTTGTCAATTCTAGTATATTTTTGTTTTCGAAAGAACACAAATTATATTGGCTTGGGCAAAAGAAACAAATTTATTCCAAATACTTGTTCCGTTGGGAAGGAAAAGGATTCTTTCCAAGGATGAGGAAAACTTTGATTTATTCAAAATATTTATTTTCCTGGGGCGGGTCTTGCCAAACATCGGACGAGAACTCGGGGTCGAGTTCTTTTGAAGAGAGGGTGAATGGTGCAATACGGGACGGAGGACGAAGGGGCGTGTGCTCGGCCGAGCGACTTCTTGACTCGGCCGAGGGGAAGAGTACAGATTCGTGGGTTTTTGGCAGTGATTATGCTCGGCCGAGGCAAGGCTGTTGCTCGGCCGAGGGGATCCTGGAAGGACATGTCTGTTGGATCTTCATGTCTTTTCATTATTTGAGTCTTTTCGTTAATACGTGTCTTTTCATTTTTTGTACAGATACATGGTCTTTGATTATTCCTAGAATGTTCTTTTTTTTATTAGTATAAATAGATATGGTAGGGCTTTGTAATAGATAGACTTTGATGAATTAAACAAATTGATTGCTTTGCAATTGTGTCCCTTCTCGGTAAACTTGGTCAATTTATTTTGGCTTGCAGAAGATTTCTTCGGAGTTCTTATCAAAACCCTAATTCGTGGATTCGAATTAGGTCAAGTAATCGGTAATTCGATTATTTGTCTATCCCGGTTACTTTATTATTCCGCTGCGTTATCTCTATTTACATCAAAGGTGCAATACGGGACGGAGGACGAAGGGGCGTGTGCTCGACCGAGCGACTTCTTGACTCGACCGAGGGGAAGAGAACAGATTCGTGGGTTTTTGACAGTGATTATGCTCGGTCGAGGCAAGGCTGTTGCTCGGCCGAGGGGATCCTGGAAGGACATGTCTGTTGGATCTTCGTGTCTTTTCATTATTTGAGTCTTTTCGTTAATACGTGTCTTTTCATTTTTTGTACAGATACATGGCCTTTGATTATTCCTAGAATGTTCTTTTTTTATTAGTATAAATAGATATGGTAGGGCTTTGTAATAGATAGACTTTGATGAATTAAACAAATTGATTGCTTTGCAATTGTGTCCCTTCTCGATAAACTTGATCAATTTATTTTGGCTTGCAGAAGATCTCTTCGGAGTTCTTATCAAAACCCTAATTCGTGGATTCGAATTAGGTCAAGTAATCGGTAATTCGATTATTTGTCTATCCCGGTTACTTTATTATTCCGCTGCGTTATCTCTATTTACATCAAAGGTGCAATACGGGACGGAGGACGAAGGGGCGTGTGCTCGGCCGAGCGACTTCTTGACTCGGACGAGGGGAAGAGAACAGATTCGTGGGTTTTTGGCAGTGATTATGCTCGGCCGAGGCAAGGCTGTTGCTCGGCCGAGGGGATCCTGGAAGGACATGTCTGTTGGATCTTCGTGTCTTTTCATAATTTGAGTCTTTTCGTTAATACGTGTCTTTTCATTTTTTGTACAGATACATGGTCTTTGATTATTCCTAGAATGTTCTTTTTTTTTATTAGTATAAATAGATATGGTAGGGCTTTGTAATAGATAGACTTTGATGAATTAAACAAATTGATTGCTTTGCAATTGTGTCCCTTCTCGATAAACTTGGTCAATTTATTTTGGCTTGCAGAAGATCTCTTCGGAGTTCTTATCAAAACCCTAATTCGTGGATTCGAATTAGGTCAAGTAATCGGTAATTCGATTATTTGTCTATCCCGGTTACTTTATTATTCCGCTGCGTTATCTCTATTTACATCAACAATAGTGGTCGAACAAACGATATAGGATTGTGTGAATTTCTCTAAGTTTGCTCTTGGACAAAGTGTTTACGGCATCTAGGTTAAGGTCGGGCCTCGTGTTCTCATAAAATTCATCAAACAAGGATCCATTATGGTTGCTAATTGGGAAACTACGGGAAAATGTTCATAATATTTTGTGAATTTACTTTTCATTTGCATAACGGCACCTCCAAACAAGGCATGTGATCTAAATTGCCTAAAAACTTCACTTAGGACTTTTATTTCACGGCACAAATGATGGGATGTGTGATAATAACTTCCCGAAAAAATCTTGGTTGCCCTCCACCAAGGTTTAAGTAATTCTAAAAGCTCGGTAGCTATCGACCAATCATACTCACTAATTTGGTAGTCCATTTGATGACTAGAAAAGTATTCTGTGAGGACCCTATATTTGACAGCTCTCTTCAACATTTTATATGTTGAATTCCACTTAATATCCTAGGCCACTTGAGGTTTCTTGTATTTCATGTTATAAGCGGCGCACAAATCGACGTAAATTTTCAACCTCAGGCCGAAATTTTTTATAACATGGGAGGCCGTGTTGATGCTATTGGTGACAAGCTTTAGTAAGTGGATCAAGTCTTGGACACACAGATTAACAATGTGGCATGCACACCTAACATGAAACAAAGCGCCATCTAGGGGAGGATTAAGAGCTTGGATCAACATTGTGGCGGTGAGGGTATTGTAAGTTGCTTTATCAAAGGATATTGTTAAAATTTTGTTGGTGATAACATACTCACTCAATACATCATTAATGTGACTTGTACATTGCAAAGTCGTGTGGGGATAGGGCATTGTTCTAAAGGAAAGTACCTTCTTTTGCAACATCCACTCCTCATCAATCCAAGGAATAAAGAATTGTAAGTGGGTAGAAAATTAGAGGAGAGAGAATGTAAAAGTTAAAAAATATTTAATAGGAGAGAATGAGTGGGAAGAATAGTACTCCCTCCGTCCCAATAAAAGCTTCACTAATTACCCAAAATGGCGTCCCGTTAGAAGCTTCACCTTTTCTTTTTTGGCAAAGAATCTTTACTATTTTCTCCACTCATTCTCTCTCCTAATTCACTATTACACTCACAACACTTTTCAAATTTACTATTCTCTCCACTAATTCTCTCTCCTATTTTCAAATTACACTCACAATATTTTTTTTCCCACCCATTACCATAATTTGCGTGCCCACCCAAAAGGGTGAAGCACTTATTGGGACGGAGGGAGTAAGTTAATAAATGATTTTTTTGTAAATATGTTAACTTTATAAGGGTATAATGAATGGTTTTTCTGTAATATATTAAATTATAAGGATATAAATATATTCAAAACTTTCCATTTAAGTAAGACTCTTGAAATGAAATGGATCAAAAAGAAAAGGAGAATCCTTGAGGCTTGAAGTGGGACGGAGGGAGTACATCATATAAAATGTTGATCTCCACGACCCGCCACTGTCTATTTGAATTGTGGCCTCAAGATGTGTTAGGTATCGAAAATGACTAAAGATTAGCAAATTCTAAAGGAGCTCCTTGAAGCATAATAGCACTCTTATATAGAAATAGAATCATTTGTTAACCATTCTTGAAGCAATTAGATCCAATTGGAAGAGTGACATAATCTCTTGACCCCTCATGTATAACTAATACCCACGACAATATTTTTTATTTATAATACATAAAAACTAAAAGCAAAAATTGTACAGTAGAAGGCGGCTGTGAGCCTCTTGTAAGAACATGGATTAATGTAACATATAAATACTTAATAATATAATGATCAATATTATAATATATGGTATAAAGTATAGAACTCTAAATAATATGTAGAATTCCATAATATAAGTATACCATTAAATGATGGGCATAATGGTAATATCTTATATATCAATAGGTGTAGTCCCTAAATGAAGTGCCCCTTGGATTCCTATATAAAGGCCTATCCATCAAGCCTATGAATCACTAGTTGTTTACATTCTCATTCAGTCAAAACTCTTCCTAAGTACTTGAAGATCAAAGAGAGTAAAGGGCACTCATCATTTAGAAGATCTATTCCTCCATAATTTAAAGTATATCTTCTTACTTCATTCTCTTTATTCAAGAACAAGAACAAGACTAAAGAACAAACATGGAATCACAAGGTAATTACACGCTTCCGTCTTCTTCTTCTTCTCTTCTTGATATAGTAATGAGTCGGTTCATATTTATTGGATCGTAATTGTTCCAACAATTGGTATCAGAGCCTGCTCATATACTAGATTGAGTTTGAAATTTCTTATAAAGTCTTGTGCTTTAATTTGTTCAAGGTTTGTAATCCATGTAAAATTACACTTGTTTTTTGTTCTTGTACATAATACTCATTTTGTCTAAGAGTATTATGTTCATAACTTCATCCTATTTCTGAATTTTGGTTTTACTCAAAAGGCTTTCAATCCTTAATGTAAGATTATCCCATTTTTTGAACATAGCCACCATCCTTGGATGCGTTGTGAGTTTGTTCATATGCATAGCCACGCATTTTTTAAATGTGTTGTGAGTATGCGGATCTACTTACTTTGATTGGAAAATTGAGTTACCATGGAAATAATGGTAAGGTCAAGTTTTAAGAGACACAATGGTTCATACAAGATTACCCCATTTACATAGCCAACATCATGTGTTTGGAGTGTGTAAATCTAGGTCTACTTGTTTGAATCATGTTAATTAAAGTGCGAACTTGTCCCATTTACATAGCCAATAATTATAATGCATTAAAAGGGAAATTTGGTTGGAAAACTGTTCATAAAAGGGTTTGAAAATAGTGACTGTTCGTAATGCGGGCATTGGGGACGAGTCGTCCCGTAGGGGACGAGTCGTGCCCATCAATTTTCTGGAATGGGACCTTTCTGATTCAGGCGTCCCCCTTATAGGGACGAGTCGTCCCCTTAGGGACGAGTCGTGCCCTAAGGGACGAGTCGTCCCCTTTGAAATTCCAGGTCGTCCAGAAAAACTTCAGTCTCAAATATTTTTCATAATTTTGATAATTTATTGATAAAATATGATATCTGGACACCAGTCACGCTGATTGGCGGTTCTTAAAGTTGTTAAACTTTAAGAATGGACGGGTAGAACATAAGGATATTGTCTTTTATTAATAAATTTTCGTTCTTTTCTTACCCTTTAAAGTTTCAAATTTACCTTAAGGCCTTAATTTTGATTAATTATATCCTTAACAATTTTGGACAAAATTAACATGCTTGTTTCCCAAAGGAGACCTTGTTGATTGAATTCAAACTTGTTAAAAGATGAATGTAAATATTGATATGTGATAACATGCTTGTTTCCCAAAGGAGACCTTGTTGTTGACTAAGTATTTGCATTCATGGGTAATAATTGAAGTTAAACTTTAGGTCATTTTAAAAACTTTGATCCATCCCAAAGGAAGGCGGGTGTTTAAAATGAGTTGTTTATATTCTTTATTATCGGGAAACAAGTACCTTAAACTTTAGGACACTTTTGTACTTGATCCGGCCCAAAGGAAGGCAAGTACATGAAATGTGTTGTTTAAGCTATTTGTTTACCCTAAGATAAATCAAATTGTGAGTCAATTCGAAATCCAAAGATTAGTCTTGATGTCATATTGATTATCTTTATTTTGATGGAATTCATTTTTGATATAATTAATCATTGTGTAGATTCTTATACATGTTTTGTTTCATTCTTTTGTTCTCTTCATTCAGATTTGATCAGTGCTTCATCTATTACTACTGCCATAAACTCAATACCTTTGCTAACTGGGACAAATTTTAAAACTTGGAAAAACAAGATTATTATGGTCTTAGTCGTTTGGACCTTGACCTCGCATTAAGAGAACAAGCTCCTGCCCCTCTAACCGATAAAAGCACCGCGGAAGACCGCTTGAGTTCGAGAGAGGTGGAAGCGTTCTAATCGCGTCGGCCCTAAGCATTATAAAGAATGCAGTCCTGAGACATTTTTGAACAGTGTCTCCGAGGATAATGGAGCTAAAGGCTTTTTGGATGCTCCTAGAGGAACGCTTTGCAAAAGCGATAAATCGGAAACAAGTGCTACCTTAAGGAAGCTTGTTTCCATGCGGTATAAGGGCACCTAAGCATAAGGGAATATATAATGGAAATGTTTCATCTATCTTCTAAATTAAAGGCACTCAAGTTAGACCTTTCGGAAGACTTGCTTGTGCATTTGGCTTTAATTTCTCTTCTCATCAATTCGGTCATTTTGAAACGACCTATAACTGTCAAAAGGACAAGTGGAATATCAATGAATTGATTTCACATGTGACAGAGGAAGAGGATAGATTGAAACAATCTAAACCCGAAAGTGCTCATTATGCATCTACCTCTTCTCGTGGGATAAAGAGAAAAGGTAAGGAGATTGCGGTTGCATCAAAGAAGCCCAAGGGATCATCAAATGATCAAAAGGTGAAAAATGCTTCTTTTGCAAGGACCCCACACACATGAAGCCCGATCGCGCCTAAGTATCGCCAATGGCGAATTAAGAAAAGGTATGTCATTTAGCTTTGTTTGTATCTGAAGCTAATTTAGTTTCAACTCCTTCGTATACATGGTGGTTAGACTCCGGTGCAACTACTCACATAAGTTCATGTATGCGGGGTTGCTCGAACTACCGAACGCCCAATGAAGGTGAAAGATTCATCTACATGGGAGCTGGAAAGCCGGTAGAGGTGGAAGGCATAGGGACCTATAGATTATCATTAAGTACCGGATATTATTTAGTTTTGAACAATGTATTTATTATTCCATCATTTAGACGGAATTTAATTTCCGTCACTACATTAGATCGAGAAGGTTATTCTTGCATCTTTGGTAATAATAAATGCAATTTATATTTTGATTCAAAGCTTTTTGGTACTAGTTCTTTGTCTTATATTGATAATCTATATTTACTTGACACAGTCAATTCATTAAATGAGTCCCATAATAATGAAACTAACTCTCGAGGCATAAAACGAAAGTTTTCAAGTAAAAACTCTTATACCTTGTGGCATAGGCGTTTGGGTCATATCTCCAAAAGGAGAATTGACAAGCTTGTGTCCGAAGGAATATTACATAAACTTGATACTCCGGAAAATAACTTTTGTATTGAATGTCTTAAGGGAAAATTTACAAATAGTACAAACAAAAATGAATCCTTGAGAGCTACAAAAGTCTTAGAACTAATTCATACGGACATATGTGGACCGTTCCCTACCCCTTCATGGAACGGACAAACATATTTCATTACGTTCATAGACGACTTCTCTCGTTATGGATACATTTATTTACTTCATGAAAAGTCTCAATCATTGGACGTTTTCAAGTCTTTTAAAACCGAAGTTGAAAAACAACTTGAAAAAGACTATTAAGAACGTTAGATCCGATCGTGGTGGTGAATACTACGGTCGGAATGACGGTTCGGGAGAACAACGTCCGGGTCCTTTTGCTCGCTATTTAGAAGAGTGTGGGATTGTCCCTCACTACACCATGCCGGGACACCTAGCATGAATGGTGTAGCCGAGAGACGTAATAGAACCCTTAAGGATATGGTAAGAAGTATGGTTTCTTGTACTTCTTTACCTCACTCATTATGGGGCGATGCTTTGAAAACCGCAACCTACCTTCTTAATAGAGCTCCTTCAAAAGCTACTAGCAAAACCCCTTATGAATTATGGACCGGTAAGAAACCGTCCCTTAATCATCTTCATGTTTGGGGTTGTCCAGCCGAAGCTAGGCCTTATAAACCTAACGACGGAAAGTTGGACGCTAAGAGGCTTAGTAGTTATTTTGTAGGGTATTCTCAAAGATCTAGGGGATATAAATTCTATGACCCTAAAACTAGAACCTTTTCGAGATCGGGAAATGCTAGGTTCTTTGAGGATGTTGAATTTAGAGGGGAAAATTTGAATAGTAATTTTGAATTTGAAGAAATGGAAGAGGAATTCGTTTCTATACCTCTTCCTATAGTTCCTATCGAAAATCAAGCAGTTGTGCCTGAAATTCGACAAGAACATAATATTCAAAATGACGTTAATTCCCCTATTAATGAACAACATGAAAATGTTGATGAGGAAATTCAACACCCTCTAAATCAAGAAGAACCGGTGCCATTAAGAAGATCTAATAGAGCAAGAAGGAGTGCTATACCGGATTATTATGATGTATATCTTGCCGAGAATGAGGAACCGTTAGGTTTAGTGGGAGATGAGCCAATCACCTTCCATGAAGCCATTAGTGGTCCAAATTCTCATAAGTGGATTGATGCCATAAATGAAGAGTTAAAATCCATGAATGATAATGATGTTTGGGATCTTGTCCCATTACCTAAGAATGTGAAACCCATCGGATGTAAATGGATCTTTAAGACCAAAAGGGATTCACAAGGTAATGTGGAAAGACATAAGGCTCGTCTTGTCGCTAAAGGATTTACTCAAAAAGAAGGCATTGATTACAAAGAAACATTTTCACCGGTATCCTCTAAAAATGCTTTTAGAATCATTATGGCTTTAGTGGCACATTTTGACCTCGAGCTTCATCAAATGGATGTAAAGACAGCTTTTCTCAATGGTGACATTGAGGAAACTATCTATATGAAGAAACCAGAAATGGTGACTGATTCGGATCAAACTAGTCAACTAGTTTGTAAACTCAAGAAATCCATTTATGGGCTTAAGCAAGCATCTCGTCAATGGTACTTAAAATTCAACCAAGTTATTCTTTCATTCGGTTTTGAAATGAATCTTGGTGAAGATTGTGTGTACCATAAGTTCAGTGGGAGTAGATTTATATTTTTGGTTTTATATGTGGATGACATTTTACTTGCTAGTAATGATAAGGACCTTCTTAAGAAAACCAAGAAATTTCTCTCAAACAAATTTGAGATGAAAGATCTTGGAGAAGCTTCTTTTGTATTAGGAATCCAAATACATCGTGATCGCTCACGGGGTATGTTAGGATTATCACAAAAGAGCTATATAGAGAAGGTGTTACAAAGGTTTAGCATGGAAAATTGTAAACCACATGACACCCCGGTCTCTAAGGGAGATAAGTTCAGTTTAAATCAATGTCCTAAAAATAATCTTGAAACCAAGTATATGGAAAATATCCCTTACGCATCGGCGTAGGAAGCCTAATGTATGCTCAAGTCTCGTACTCGCCTGCATCTTGCTTTTATTGTTGGCATGCTTGGGCGATATCAAAGCAATCCGGGAAGAGAACATTGGGTCGCGGCCAAAAGAGTGATGAGATACTTACAAAACACGAAGAACTACATGCTTACATATACAAAGTCGGATCATCTTGAGATCATTGGTTTTTCCGATTCGACTTTCTTTGGATGCCAAGATAGTCGCAAATCGACATCGGGTTATGTCTTCACTTTGGCCGGTGGAGCGATATCTTGGAGAAGTGCCAAGCAAACATTAGTTACTACTTCCACCATGGAAGCCGAATTTGTTGCTTGCTATGAGGCATCCAATCAAGCTATATGGCTGCGTAAATTCATTGAAGGATCGCGAATTGTCAAAGGTATTGAAAGACCACTTAAGTTATATTGTGACAATCGGGCCGCGGTATTGTACTCCAACAACAACAAGAGTTCATCTAAATCTAAGCATATAGATATTAAGTTTCTTGTTGTGAGAGAAAGAGTACAAAATGAACAAATAGAAATAGAACTTATTGGTACAAACTCCATGTTAGCGGATCCATTTACTAAGGCGTTATCTCCTTTAGTATTTCACGAGCATGTTGCTCATATGGGTGTAATGACTTTGATAATGCCTAAATCGGTGGGAGTTTTAAATGTTTCTATTTCCTTGTATTGTTTTCATTTAAATTGATCTCATTTGGTTAAAGTAGGACTAGTTGGAGAATATATATATGCATTCTTCATATATATTCATTAATTTTCCATGCTACATATCTATACTTTATCTATGTCATTTAGTTGGATATATATATGTGATTAATGTGGGTTTAGTTGCGAATCAATTACAACGAATGCCCCTTTAGTCCTTATACTTATATGACTAATGGACGGGATTGTTTTCGAATGACAACAAAGTGCACATAAGGGTTGTCATTTGTGTTATAAATATGATTGAAGTAATTTATTAAGTGAAGGTATATGTTATAATAATCCAAGTGGGAGATTGTAAGAACATGGATTAATGTAACATATAAATACTTAATAATATAATGATCAATATTATAATATATGGTATAAAGTATAGAACTCTAAATAATATGTAGAATTCCATAATATAAGTATACCATTAAATGATGGGCATAATGGTAATATCTTATATATCAATAGGTGTAGTCCCTAAATGAAGTGCCCCTTGGATTCCTATATAAAGGCCTATCCATCAAGCCTATGAATCACTAGTTGTTTACATTCTCATTCAGTCAAAACTCTTCCTAAGTACTTGAAGATCAAAGAGAGTAAAGGGCACTCATCATTTAGAAGATCTATTCCTCCATAATTTAAAGTATATCTTCTTACTTCATTCTCTTTATTCAAGAACAAGAACAAGACTAAAGAACAAACATGGAATCACAAGGTAATTACACGCTTCCGTCTTCTTCTTCTTCTCTTCTTGATATAGTAATGAGTCGATTCATATTTATTGGATCGTAATTGTTCCAACACCTCTATCACATAATAGCCACATATAACTATAGTATTCTTTATTTAGGTATCAATAATTTCTCATTTGAGATATAGTTTCATTTTTAATTTAGTTAGTGATTTAATTAATTTTAGCCAATAATATATAAATAACTTTTATTTTCATTGAATTAAAACATACTGGGCCAATAATATATAAATAACTTTAATTTTCATTGAATTAAAACATACTAGTAGAAATGTTAATGGTGCATAACTTTTTTAAAAAAAAAAAATCAAAATTTCATAAATAATTAGTCAAAGTTCATTATAAAATAAATTAATGAAGCAGATGTATCTTTTTTTTTTTTTTTTTTTTTTTTTGAGGGGTGGGAGAATAGAGTACTATTTTCTCCATGCATTTATATATATATATATATATATATATATATATATATATATATATATATATATATTATTGAGTTTGATGCCTTTTTAATGATTGAGGACGCTTAATCATGGGTCAAGACAAGCAAATAAGTAATTACGGGAATTTTAAGCAGTGACACGATCGTCCAGAATTCGGCACGACCGTGCCAACTTCAACGTACGATCGTGCCAGATGGTGATCTCTAAATCCGAGCGGACACGACCGTGTAGACCAAAGGGCACTACCATGGCAATTGGAGTTGCACAATCATGCAGGTCAAGGTGAACGGCCGTGCCATCGAGTTTTGGGTTTTTGGGCCGGCTATATTTAGAAAAGGATTAGAAAACCTTGTATGGTTAGTAATGAGGTTGAATAAATACTCCACTATCCTCTAACAATCAGAATTAATGCTAGTGTAACAGATATCTATAATTCTATGATTCAGAAGTTTAGTTGCTCATCTGTTTCTCTAGATTAGGGTTTGCACAGTCAGGAATTTTTCTGATCAATAATTCATACAATATAATTAGAGATTGTAATATGTGATTTCTCAAGTGATAATAATATTCTCTCACTCTGCCCGTGGACGTAGCCAATTTGGTGAACCACGTTTTCGTTGTGTTGTGTGATTGTTGTTTGACTGCTATTTTCTATTGGCTCTGTAACGACCCTAACCCTAGGCACTAATTTAACATCATACTGTGTGCTTTTAATATTATTGTTAATATTTTGTGTTCATTCTTATATCTTTAAATTTCTTATATTAGGATAAAATGATAAGAAAATAAATAATGTTCTAGGGGAAAAATAATAATTAGAAATAAATAAAATAATAGAATGTAGTAGTAATAAATGGACAAATAAAATGTTGTTGGGTGGAAGAATTATTTAAATTGATGAAAGAATTTTGTAAGGAATTATTTTGTGTGGGGACAAATTCCCCAAAACCCTCCTCTCACTCCCTCCTAGGCCGGCCCCCCCCCTCTCCTTTATCCAAATATATACTCAACCTCCCTCCATCATCCTCCCCATTTTCACTCTTCACTTTCTCTCTCTCCACCTTTCCATCCATGGAAACCCTTTGATGAAGCTTTCTTCCAAGGCTCCTACCTAGATCAATTCTTCATCATTTTTCAATCCGGGAGCACTTTTGGAATCGGGAGACCAAGAGGAGTTCATCAAGCTAAAGAAATCCTTGATCCATCTCCGATTTTTAAAGTGAGTTGTTATGACCTTCCCTTCTTTAAATGTTCATGAATATTTAATGTTGTTATTGTTGTTCTAATGGCTATTTGATGCTTTGGGGAAGCCTTCTTGGATTTGAGGAAAATGTTAGTGTTATAGAAAGTGTTGTTGTTCTTGGAAGTGTTAAAGAGTAGAAGTAAATGGGTTGGATTGGATTAAATGGAAATCTTGAAAATTTGTAGTATATTGGATGGAAATCTAAGTGAGAATGATTTAGAATTAGGAAATGATACTTTGGGATTAAATGAGTTAAAATGAATTTAATAAAGTTAGAATTTCCTTTAAGTTCACAAATTAAAGCTCACTTGGTTGAAAAGTTGGTTTCTTGAGAATCATGTGATAAATGACTTAGAATTATAACACATTTGGGTTTAAAATGATTTATTATGTAAAAAATGAAGTTAGTAAGCTTTCTAGGTTTACACAAAATAAAGGAAACTTGGTTGGGAACAAATGGGTATAAGTGATGAAGGATTTCTGCTTCTATGTTGATTCTGGGCTCAGATCACGAGTCGTGCCCGGTGGCACGAGTCGTGCCTGAGGTGTGGGACGAGTCGTGACTAGGGTTATAAGGAAGTCGTGCCTTGTAAGGGACGACAGATTCAGAGGAAGGTGCAATGGGCACGAGTCGTGCCCCTGGGGACGAGTCGTGCCCTGGCCTGGTTTTTCATATCAAGTTTAGAGTTGTTCAAACCTAATCAAACTCGAACCAAAATGGAATCTCTTTAACCTAGATTAAAGTAGAATACTTTGGCTACACATTGACATCCTAAGTGATCAAAATGGAATTGGGGAAGTACTTTAAATGTTGCTTGGAAAGCGCTAGTTAACCTAGTTTGGTAACTTAGCAGAAATGATTCTAACTTGGTAAATTGAACTTGGATCTTCATAGAGGCCTTGTATTATTGTATAAAGACCTTGTAGGATGGATTGATGGTATTTCCTTGCCTTACTTTGAGTTCATATACATTGGTTATATTATGCATAGTGTGTTGATTTATTGTTGCACTATGATATTGGTTGGACATGAGTATATTTACCATGTTGATATATTGTTATCCCTTTTTGTGGATTGTATTCAAGTATCTATGATGTGCTTGATAATGTTGAATACTTGTTATAGTATTTCTGTCGTTATGATATTGTTGTAGGATTCCCTACTTTGGAATTCCTAAACTGTACATGTTGATACAAAGATTTATAGCCGTTGTGCTAATATGTTGAATACTTGATATAGTATTGCTATCTTCATGATATCTTGTTGTGGTATGTATCCCTACGTTGGATCATACAATGTTTGGTTAAGCAAGTATGTTATTACCGTGCTTAGTTATGTAAATCCAAATTGGTATTGATTTATTTGTTTGTTGGACAATGTATGGAATTATAATGGCATCGAGCCAAGTTCATTATAATTCATACATTGGTAACTCCAATTGTCCCCCTTGTGTGGGATTTGTGGGCTAGCATCTCCTTTTGAGGTAGATGGTCTAGTTTCACCGGGATATGACTGTGTGTCGAATCCCTATGGTATCATTATTGTTCATGGTTCCGGACCGCTTCATCAACTATTGCCGCTCGGATGTGTATATCCTTTTGGGAGTTAAAACCTTGGCTCAAGATCCTTCTAAGTGTTACCTTATCGTACTTATGTGTTGTGATATATTCATAATGAGTGGTCGTTGTTTCCAACCCAGTATGGGACGGTTGGCGGCAGGGAGCCTCTCTGATAATGTGGATATGTCTTTTGATGTGTTGCATCTTATATGGCATATTGCTGCATTCATAATAGCTTGCTGAGATTTATTCTCACCCCTCTCCCCTTTACTGTTTTAGATTCCGAGACAGGTGGACCAGCCAAGTAAGGGCGGTGAGGAGTTTGGAGGTTATATTGTGGGAATTGTCGGGGTTTAATTAGGTTGGTATAGAAAGTGTATTTTGGTATAATTCATTTATGGGAATGTATTTATAAATCTTTATTTTATGCTATAACCGAGGCCTTTTTGTAATTAAAATAGTTCTTACTTCCTAAGTTAGTCAACTATTTCTCCATTGTGAAAAGGTGTAGATTTATATTTTGAAAGGGTTATAATAATTGTATTTATTTTTAAAAGCTAATTAAAGATTTTAAAAGTTTAGAAATTTGGGTTAGTTTGAGGACGCTCCAGCTCGGGACACGTGTAGGTTCCGGGTCGGGGTCCTCACAGTTGGTATCAGAGCTCGGTTAGAATTCTCGGGTAGAGTCTAGCTGAGTGAGAGTGTGCGATAACTTACGTCGAGAGTTTAATGCAGGAATTTGTTCAAGGGCAGAAAATGATATTAACCAACCAAGGAATCAAGGAAAGGTGAGTTATGGAAAGATAGATTCCTCCACCATCATGTGAGATATTTTACCTGTCTCAGGAGTTAGGGTTCATACTTTTATAAATCCTCGTTCGTTCGTTCTCATGTGGCATTACCTTTCGTTGTTATTTGCATATGACCTAAGAGTTGCCTTATGTGCTGGAGGTTCTACTCCGATGGGGTCGTACCTCGAATCATCCTTAATTATCTTGGTAGTTGCGATTAAGTGGGCATGTATTGCCGGTGGATTTGGTCGAGTTACCAATCCGTGAATCATCGTTATATTAACCTGAATTATTTGAGTAGTTGTTGTGTTTGAGGAGGACTGTCGCAAGAAGCGAGTCTCCTTATCTACATTTGATTTACCTCCGTGTGTAATTGAGTCGGGTAAATTATTAATTGATATTATGTCACATATGCGTAAATGTCGAAAGTATGACCTAAAGAATGTGGAGGTTATGTGTTATATTTAAGTAAAAGAACCGTGAGTTATCTCTTGTACGGTGGTAAATGAATTGTGAACTCATAGTTGAGGTTAGGTATATGGCCTAATTAGGAGTAGTTTATGGTTGTATAAAGTGCGTGAGTATTTATACATTGGTATCTCGTGGAAGAGACTAGAGATATGAGACTAGTGTTGAAAGTGATAATCTAAGTGGTGTTTTCTATGTGAGTTTCAAAATAGGTTTTCATCAGGTATCATACCCGGATGTTGAGATTTTGAGTGGCTATAAGGTACTAATTTGGTATTCGGATTCCTAGATAGAGGACACTAATTAGGATGATGGACTTGATGATTCATCTTGGGAAAGTATTTGATAAAGCAGATAATTAGCTTAGCGACTCTCCGTAAGGATAAATTAGTACTATATTAGAAAAGATGATACTTGGTGGTTAATCAAAGGGTTATAGAGATCTTAAATAGGTAACTGTGAAGAATAAGTATTCGTTAGCGCTTGTTGACGATTTGTATGAATGATTTTTGAAACTAGTAGGATACTCAATGGTTATTAGTTGAGTTTTTGGAGTGTTACAATTCCAGTGAAAATTTGCTTTAAGGATATACTTAAGACAACATTTATATCTAGTATGACCGTTTTGAATTATGGATGGTGTATTAGTTATGGAGAGGTAAATAGGGTAAATGTGAAGGAGTATAATAGATGTAGTTATTGGTGACTTATAGGATCAACTTCAGGAATTGGTGAGATATGTATATGGTTCGTTTTGAGGATTGATTATCATTAGTTGAGAAAATGAGGATGAATCTTATTGGGAGACAGGATACTTTAGGGTGGTTATATACTATAGTTCGACTTAGTTGCGTGAATCATATGAGGGATTTGTGTGATGCTTGAAAGATATTGACGTTATACGGATTTTAAGTTGTTGATGGTTATGGAGAGTTAAGTTAGATTATACCGTAATGTTTAATTGAAATTTGGGAATGATTGATCTATGTGAGTTCCAATTATATTTCTGATTTAGAAATTAGGGTATTTGATCGGGAACTAGATGTTACAATATGTTGTTGCTAAGTACAATACCAATATCAAAGGTAGGGAATAGATGGCTCAAATTAAGTAAGGGTGTTGAATATTCAACTTGAAGAATTATTGAATTGAGGATGATTTACAAGTTTATAATCTTAGTGAATGTTTTAGTGTTATTATCGGAAATAGTAATAAGTATTACGAGATTGTGTTTTCTTATAGGGGATTTGACTAAGTAAAAATATTATGTTAAAATTGTTTTAAATGTGTTTTAAACCCTGGGATTGTATATTGAACTTCGGTATGAACAATTGTGCCCCTCGGGGATAGTTGATTTAAGAAAGTCAGTAAACCGTTTTCGTGTAAATAAAAAAAAAAAAATCTGTGAGTAATTTAACTATCTACCGCTGGTATGGGACGGTTGTAGATACTTAAATCACTCGAGTTATTTTGTCAGCTTATCAATCTTTTGAAATTTCTTAAATTGTGAGTGGTTTAGTTAGTTAAAACTGGTATGGGCCGGTTTTAAATAAATAAACCATTCAGGTCCTTTTGAATCCCTTTTATTTTATCCTTTGAAATTCGGAAAGATGTTGTAAATTTTTGAAAGACTTGATATTCTAAAGATCTAAGTTGTACTGAAGTAAGTAAAAAGGCAACCTAGTTTCCCCTATAATGATTTATTGTATTCAAGTTTTGATCCGAGAAATGATTTGATAAATGTGGGGTTATTATTGTGTTGGTCACAGTAGACTCGGTTTTGTTCTGGAGTTGGATCGGCTCCGTTGTGGGCGGCCAACCATTCAATTTGAATATTGATTTGTCACTAGTCCTGAACATAATTGGAACATTGAATTGTGATAATAGAATGTTGACGTTAGAGGATTTGTTAAAATATTCAGAGTTCTAGGTTGAACTTGAGAGTTTTATCACTATAGATTTTGTGATTTAGTTGCATTAGAAGTAAAGAAGGGTATGTTATTTTGTTATAGAAAATTGAATTACATTTTCTACTCGTTATATATATAGCTTGATGAAATGTTATTAATAAAGTCCTCTCATATGTTAGGGGATAGTTTGATTGTATAAACCCCATAGTATTAAAAAGATTGGATAGTCATTCATTTGGGAAGATCCTTTTTGGAGTGTAGGAAGGCTATTAAATTTAACCTTGTGAAAATTTGAGGAATCATTACTTATTATTGAGAATAGGCTACGGGCATATACAATGGATGTTAGTAGTCAATAGTACGTATGATTACCAGTGGTAAGTGCGAATAATAGTAGTTATCATTCTAACATTGAGATAAAACAGTATGAGGCATAGTTTGGGAAGAAAATATCGATCTCTAATTTGTTGGGTTGAGGTTAGAGAAGAAAGGCCTAAGGTAGATTGGCGCCAAAATTTGTTAATCCATTTGAAGTTTTAGAAAGGGTTGGTGATTTGGTTTATAGACTGGCTTGGAGAAGCTTATAGAGTATTTGAAGTTTTAATGTGATATTGTAATGAATTTGGTGACATAAGTGGAAATACTTTACTTAATTATATTTTCTTTGAGATCGGAAAATTCGTGTTAGTGATATTGGTATACTATGCTTGGATCATTAAGTGATAATATCATATTATTAATGGAATTAGAAATTTAAATTCTTTGGGGGGGAAGAATCACAACATTGAAGAGACTATTTGGAAATTGAAGTTGAGGTATACATGTAACCGATGTGGGTTGATCGCTTAGGTAAGTGACAACAAATTCGGGACGAATTTTCTTTAAGGAGGAGTGAGTGTAACGACCCTAACCCTAGGCACTAATTTAACATCATATTGTGTGCTTTTAATATTATTGTTAATATTTTGTGTTCATTCTTATATCTTTAAATTTCTTATATTAGGATAAAATGATAAGAAAATAAATAATGTTCTAGGGGAAAAATAATAATTAGAAATAAATAAAATAATAGAATGTAGTAGTAATAAATGGACAAATAAAATGTTGTTGGGTGGAAGAATTATTTAAATTGATGAAAGAATTTTGTAAGGAATTATTTTGTGTGGGGACAAATTCCCCAAAACCCTCCTCTCACTCCCTCCTAGGCCGCCCCCCCCCCTCTCCTTTATCCAAATATATACTCAACCTCCTCCATCATCCTCCCCATTTTCACTCTTCACTTTCTCTCTCTCCACCTTTCCATCCATGGAAACCCTTTGATGAAGCTTTCTTCCAAGGCTCCTACCTAGATCAATTCTTCATCATTTTTCAATCCGGGAGCACTTTTGGAATCGGGAGACCAAGAGGAGTTCATCAAGCTAAAGAAATCCTTGATCCATCTCCGATTTTTAAAGTGAGTTGTTATGACCTTCCCTTCTTTAAATGTTCATGAATATTTAATGTTGTTATTGTTGTTCTAATGGCTATTTGATGCTTTGGGGAAGCCTTCTTGGATTTGAGGAAAATGTTAGTGTTATAGAAAGTGTTGTTGTTCTTGGAAGTGTTAAAGAGTAGAAGTAAATGGGTTGGATTGGATTAAATGGAAATCTTGAAAATTTGTAGTATATTGGATGGAAATCTAAGTGAGAATGATTTAGAATTAGGAAATGATACTTTGGGATTAAATGAGTTAAAATGAATTTAATAAAGTTAGAATTTCCTTTAAGTTCACAAATTAAAGCTCACTTGGTTGAAAAGTTGGTTTCTTGAGAATCATGTGATAAATGACTTAGAATTATAACACATTTGGGTTTAAAATGATTTATTATGTAAAAAATGAAGTTAGTAAGCTTTCTAGGTTTACACAAAATAAAGGAAACTTGGTTGGGAACAAATGGGTATAAGTGATGAAGGATTTCTGCTTCTATGTTGATTATGGGCTCAGGTCACGAGTCGTGCTCCGTGGCACGAGTCGTGCCTGAGGTGTGGGACGAGTCGTGACTAGGGTTATAAGGAAGTCGTGCCTTGTAGGGGACGACAGATTCAGAGGAAGGTGCAATGGGCACGAGTCGTGCCCTGGGGCACGAGTCGTGCCCTGGCCTGGTTTTTCACATCAAGTTTAGAGTTGTTCAAACCTAATCAAACTCGAACCAAAATGGAATCTCTTTAACCTAGATTAAAGTAGAATACTTTGGCTACACATTGACATCCTAAGTGATCAAAATGGAATTGGGGAAGTGCTTTAAATGTTGCTTGGAAAGCGCTAGTTAACCTAGTTTGGTAACTTAGCAGAAATGATTCTAACTTGGTAAATTGAACTTGGATCTTCATAGAGGCCTTGTATTATTGTATAAAGACCTTGTAGGATGGATTGATGGTATTTCCTTGCCTTACTTTGAGTTCATATACATTGGTTATATTATGCATAGTGTGTTGATTTATTGTTGCACTATGATATTGGTTGGACATGAGTATATTTACCATGTTGATATATTGTTATCCCTTTTTGTGGATTGTATTCAAGTATCTATTATGTGCTTGATAATGTTGAATACTTGTTATAGTATTTCTGTCGTTATGATATTGTTGTAGGATTCCCTACTTTGGAATTCCTAAACTGTACATGTTGATACAAAGATTTATAGCCGTTGTGCTAATATGTTGAATACTTGATATAGTATTGCTATCTTCATGATATGCTGTTGTGGTATGTATCCCTACGTTGGATCATACAATGTTTGGTTAAGCAAGTATGTTATTACTGTGCTTAGTTATGTAAATCCAGCTGGTATTGATTTATTTGTTTGTTGGACAATGTATGGAATTATAATGGCATCGAGCCAAGTTCATTATAATTCATACATTGGTAACCCAATTGTCCCCCTTGTGTGGGATTTGTGGGCTAGCATCTCCTTTTGAGGTAGATGGTCTAGTTTCACCGGGGATATGACTGTGTGTCAGAATCCCCATGGTACTGTTACTGTTCATGGTTCCGGGACCGCTTCATCAACTGTTGCTGCTGCTCGGATGTGTATATCCTTTTGGGAGTTAAAACCTTGGCTCAGTATCCTTCTAAGTGTTACCTTATCGTACTTATGTGTTGTGATATATTCATAATGAGCTGGTCGTTGTTTCCAACCGGTATGGGACGGTTGGCGGCAGGGAGCCTCTCTGATAATGTGGATATGTCTTTTGATGTGTTGCATCTTATATGGCATATTGCTGCATTCATAATAGCTTGCTGAGATTTATTCTCACCCCTCTCCCCTTCTTGTTTTAGATTCCGAGACAGGTGGACCAGCCAAGTAAGGGCGGTGAGGAGTTTGGAGGTTATATTGTGGGAATTGTCGGGGTTTAATTAGGTTGGTATAGAAAGTGTATTTTGGTATAATTCATTTATGGGAATGTATTTATAAATCTTTATTTTATGCTATAACCGAGGCCTTTTTGTAATTAAAATAGTTCTTACTTCCTAAGTTAGTCAACTATTTCTCCATTGTGAAAAGGTGTAGATTTATATTTTGAAAGGGTTATAATAATTGTATTTATTTTTAAAAGCTAATTAAAGATTTTAAAAGTTTAGAAATTTGGGTTAGTTTGAGGACGCTCCAGCTCGGGACACGTGTAGGTTCCGGGTCGGGGTCCTCACAGGCTCTGTTCTAAAAAACTTGTATCGGAGCTGGTTTGGTTGAGAAAGGTATAAGGAGGGGTGTAAATGGTTCGGTTTACGAATCGAACCACTAGTCATCGGTTCGGGAAAATTCCAAACCGAATCGAACCATGAAAAAATTCTAACCGAACCAAACCAAACCGATATGGTTTGGTACAAACCGCGGTTCAATAATGTGGTTTAAACCGCGGTCCAAACCGTGGATCAAACCATGATTTGGAATACGGTTCAAACCACGATTCAGACTGAAACTTATTTTTATATTGTTTAAATTTTCTGTGATCTCGGAGGAAGAGCGAAAAATGCGGGCGTTGAGAGGAAAGTCAGAGGAAAGTCAGACTAGAGTAAGAAAGAGGACGAAGGAAGAAAAACACTTTTCAATCTTCGATCGTGTAAGGGAACTTAGTTATTTATGTGTCACAATGATGATAACAAATGATGAAATTTATATTAAATAAGATACATAACGTGGGTTAGGATAAGTGTATGTAATGTAGGTTTTTTTATTGATCTAACAGTAAATTTTAATAAATATACGAAAATATTAAATAAGACATAAAACGGAGGTTAGGATTAGTTTATGTAATGTGGTTTGGTTTGGTGGTTCGGTTTCAAATCGCGGTTTGGTTTGGTTCGGTTCGGTTCGATTTGGTTTGGTTTGGTCTGGTCTGGGAGGGTCAGACCACAAATCAAACCGAATCATGTGGTTTGCCAAAATTTGAGACCGAACCAAACCATTTATACTTGAAAACCAAATCAAATCGCATGGTTTGGCTTGGTTCGTTTAGGTTTCAAACCGCGGTTTCAACCGAACCACTTACACCCCTAGATGAATAGTTATTAACTGTTTTGATTAGTTAACTCATCATTTGTTAAAGATGCAATGAAGGGATATTTAGAAAGGTCGGGCCTTTTACTGAAAGCGTAAAGACTGTACATAGTTGATTATGGACTCACGATCTTCAGGCGTAGAGCCATCAGATGACTCGAAAGACATGAATTCATAGACAACATGACTCGAAGCTAGACTATAGGCGATGAGGGGTTGGACCAGGCTTCATTACTCTTGGCAGGCTGTAGCTCTATAGGGAGTGGCGATGGCTCTGGTGGCCAATTTTTAGTTGGCACGAATCCCGGAAAATAGCTTGCATGTGGTTCGACTTCAAACCAGATCGTGGAGGTTTTTGGTTGCTCCCCTGATGATGTCCCTCCATTAGTGTTGTTACCATTCCTTGGGGGTCTTTGATGATAGAAGTTGCCGAGGGCTACTTCTAAGAGGGCGAAGCATTCACTGATTCGGAGTTGATTCTTGCTGATGTTGATCATTTTCATAGAATCTGCCTCTTTATCTGGGATCTTTGCTTGGACGACATTTACAATGTCTGATTCGAGGGGGCATGCTATCTCTCCTTCCCTGATTAGGCCTTGGAGGAGGTTGCGCCACTGTTCATCTAGGTCTGACACCGGGATGTTGAATTGGACTATGCTGTGATGGCTGTTCCCGTGAGATCCGAGAGTGTCGGCCAGAGGGTTATCCTATACCAGTGGATCGGTGATGAGCCAGTTTGCAAGAGGGTTTTCGGCGAAGTAAGGGTCTACTCCTCGGTCAATCTCCATCTGGGCGTCCATCTCTTGATCCTCTCTTAAGCATTCTTCGCAGTCGCATATGTCAGAGTTGTCTTCTTGACCCATGAGCTCTTCGATTTCCAGCTCGTCGCGACTTAGAGCGTGGATGTAGGGGTCCACTTCGTAGCGGGACATGATAGGAGACTCATCTGGAGAAGAGTATTCGGTCATGTCGGGACCTTCTTCTGGGTCGTAGCTTGCCGGCCAAGCGCTTGCCATTGTACTGCTTCCGCGGATCACCTCGAGCACTCCATTGGCATTGATGAATTTCACGCATTGGAGAAGAGTAGATGATACCGCTTTCATCTGATGTATCCAAGGTCGTCCCAGCAAGGCAGAGAAGGTTGGTTTGATTTCCACGACTTGGAACTCTACCGACTCCAGTTGTGCATCGAATTGGATCCTCATATTGATGACTCCTACGATTGGTCGTGCAGTGGAGTCGTAGGCTCGGATTACCCGGGGTGAAGGCCTTATCAGGGAGCGGTCGATACGGAGTCGTTTCAGTGTGCTCAAAGCAATGATGTTGACTGCGGAGCCGTTATCAATCAAGACGTTCGGGAGGAAGAACATCTCTAATTTTATGAGGATGAGGAGGGCTTCGTTGTGTCGATTCTCACATATCGGCAAGTCATCATCTATGAAGGCTAGACCGCTTCCCGTGCTACCATTTGACTCAGTCTCCTCTGGGGAGCGTTCGATCCATCCATTGGTGTGCCTTGGTCGGGGCAAAGATCGTAGGGAGACAGTTGCCCTTGGGTGTTCTTGTCTGGATTCCCGGTCACGAGACCGTTTGACTCTGGTTTCACGTTCCCAGTCATAGCGGGATAGCATGCTGATGGTTTCAGAAATCGCAGGGGGTCTGCTCTTGCTTGGAACTTCGTCGAAAGTTATCGTGTTCTGTGATGATGTGTCGCCATTTTCGCGGGAAGGAATTCGATTTTTTCGCGTTTCTTTGAAAAAAAACCAAATAAAACCCGGGAAAAAGAACGGAGCCGCCACGCCATTTTTGTTTTAAGGGCCAAAACTTTGAAAAAAGCCCGAGATCAGAAATTTGGGTTCGGAGGTCATGTTACACGCCGGGAAGGACGTTAGTGTGCACCCGAAATGCCTCGTAAAACGAGTCTTCCAAGCTGAAAATCATTTGTGTGTGTGTGTGTGTGTTTTGGCCAAAATAATTTGAAACTCAGAAAAGTAAAAATTGGGATATCTTTTTAAGACTTTAAACTGATCCCATTATTTTTTGGAAGATTTTTGGATTGAGATTTGGTACTCAAAAGACCTTTTGAAGTTGAGAGCCACTTCTGCCAGAATAAAAAAGGCAGTGGACCTTTGATTTTGAAATGGATTCAAGGGTCTTAAAACTTCATAATCTGGATAAACTCAGAGAATGAAAGTTGTTCTAGACACCTTAAATAAGATTTGTGCGAAGGAATTTTCCATTTTGGAGAAGATTTGAGGGGTCAAAACCTTCTGGAAACCTCAGATATGAGATCTGGATTCCCAGAAGCTGATGAACTAGCCTCTGAAAGAAAATTTGAAAAGAGGAGTTTTCCTCACCCAAAAAATAAAGTAAAAATATGTATGGAAATATCTGGATGTTTGCTACAAAAAGTGTTTTGTAGTCAACACCAAATTCCACATTTATCTGTGTCCAAAAAATTAGACCATGGACTGAGGTCTGAGAAAATTGCTACTGGACAGCAACTTCTCAAGAAAGAAAATATGATTTTAAGGGGGGTTTTGCATCCATGCTTGTCCCCATTTCCCTAGGTTTTGGTTAGTGATCACTTGACATTTTACTGGTGAATCAACTATACCAAACCATCCTTGGGGTACATTAGGACTAAGCATTTCATTTGCTTGGGAAGGGGATTTTTATCCTTTGAAAATGAGATTTGATGCTTGAAAATGGTTTTTAGGGTTTTGAAAATGAGTTTTCTTTGAAAGAAAGTAAGAGAACTTGAAAATAATTTTGATCTTTGTAGAAGATCATCCATGGAGATGGTCTTCCATGGTGATCTTCTTAGATCTAAAGCAAGAAGATGAAAGAACAACATTTTGTAGTTTGCAAATGCATGCATGGTTGGAGTTTAGGGTAAGGAGAAGGAGGGTTTACCAATCTTCCTTGTGTTCTTGAGTTTTTGGCTTGAGTGTATGAGTTTTTAAGGCTTAAATATGAGAGTGAGTGGATGAGTGTGAGTTGGGAAAGATTGGAGAGAAAATGGTGACAATTCTTGAAGAATTCTCACTGTTTTCTCTCTATATTTCGCCAGAGGTTCGGTGCAATTGGTGTTGTGGCCCCCTATTTTTGTGACTGGAGGGCTCAATTTATAGCCCTCCTGAAAATGCAAACATGTCCGCGCGGATAAGTCCCTTCGTGCACCGTTCATTAAATGCGAGCTTCGGGCTTTGGACACAAGGAATATTTCTTTTGAAATTTGAATTATACAAACCAGGTTTCTGTTCCAGGAAATTCTATTTTTGGTTTTATTCCTTTTGTTTTACTTTTTGAGATTCTTTTTGAGGTTTAACCTTAAATAACAATGCCCATTTTACCCTCACTTTGTTAGAAAAGTTAGGATTGTTAGGAATTGTTAGAAATGTTATAACTTTCGTTAATTTTCTAACGAAAATTCTAACAAGCTCAAATTGGAGCACTTACAGTAGCCCCTCGGCGACGGCGCTTTCGAAGGAAGCGGGGTCATCGATAAGAGTAAGGCTCCATATTTGGCGGGATGATCGAGTGATCGGGTGGCTGAACCTAGCGATAGGCTACCTACGAATCCCGAATGGGAATCAAGCCGGCCGTAGTTCGGGTCTTTGACCCTGGAGATGATGGCGTTTTAGGTGCCTCGAACCTGATGAGCGAGTTCTCGCAGCCTGCCGGAAAGAAACTCGCTGGGATAAGAGATGACCATTTTCGGTCTCGATGGCTATCCGCTCCGTCGGGGATAGGAATGACCATTTTCGGCCCGATGGCTATCCGCTCCGCTGGGATAGGAATGACCATTTTCGGTCCGATGGCTATCTCGCTCCGCCGGGGATTTTTGTGATTTATCGTTTTCCTAGTGATAGCGTCTTAGGTGCCTCAAACCTCGGAGATGGCGTTTTAGGTGCCTCGAACCTCGGAGATGGCGTTTTAGGTGCCTCGAACCTTGAAGATGGCTTTTTAGGTGCCTCGGACCTTGATGATGATGGCGTTTTAGGTGCCTCGAACCTTGATGATGATGGCTTTTTAGGTGCCTCGGACCTTGGAGATGGCGTTTTAGGTGCCTCGAACCTTGATGATGATGGCTTTTTAGGTGCCTCGAACCTTGATGATGATGGCTTTTTAGGTGCCTCGGACCTTGGAGATGGCGTTTTAGGTGCCTCGAACCTTGATGATGATGGCTTTTTAGGCGCCTGGACCTTAATTTGAAATGGCCTTTCGGTGGACTTCGTCCGTCGCCGAAGGAGAGGGTGACCATTTTAGTCGAGGGGCTGGACCTAATGATAGGCTACCTACGTATCCCTAGTGGGAATCAAGCCCTTTCGTAGTTCGAGTACTACTCGAGATTCCGTTGGCTTTTGGGATTCCGTTAACTTTGCTGGGGATTTTGTTAGCCTTTGCTGGGAAAAAATTGGACGTATTTGTCTGGGAAATCGGTCTTACGTTTGACTGCAGGGGAAGATTTTGATGAAAGATATGGGATCTCGTTATCTTTCTCGGGGAAATCGGTCTTACGTTTGACTGCCGGGGGATGATTTTGATGAAAGATACGAGATCTCGTTATCTTTCTCGGGAAGATCGGTCTTACGTTTGACTGCCGGGGAAGATTTTGATGAAAGATACGGGATCTCGTTATCTTTCTCGGGGAAATCGGTCTTACGTTTTACTGCCGGGGGATGATTTTGATGAAAGATACGAGATCTCGTTATCTTTCTCGGGAAGATCGGTCTTACGTTTGACTGCCGGGAAGGATTTTGATGAAAGATACGGGATCCGTTATCTTTCTCGGGGAGATCGGTCTTACGTTTTACTGCCGGGAAGGATTTTGATGGAAAGATACGAGATTTCGTTATCTTTCTCGGGGCACTCGGTCTTACGTTTTACTGCCGGGAAGGATTTTGATGGAAAGATACGAGATTTCGTTATCTTTCTCGGGGCACTCGGTCTTACATTTTACTGCCGGGAAGGATTTTGATGAAAGATACGAGATTTCGTTATCTTTCTCGGGGCACTCGGTCTTACGTTTTACTGCCGGGGAATGGTTTCCTTGAAAGGGGGTTGACTTTGTCAAGTTGGGGACTGAACTGCAGAGTTCCAGATTTTTAAAGGGCAAAAGGGTCATTTTGACCCTGACAATCCTATCCGCGCGGATAGGAGCGTGTTCCAGGGTTTTTAAATGAGGGGCCGCCCCCTTTCTCCTTCTCCCCTACCACTTTTACAGTTTGTCGAGAGAAAAGAGAGAGAAAGTGAGAAATCCGCCATTTTTGGCCTAAAAAGCTTCGAAATCTTCCGATTTTCTTCGATTTTCGAGCAATGGAACACGGGGAAGGTGTTTTTCAAGGCCAAGGACGTGGCCCGGTGGCGGAGAGACGATTGGAACTCGTCCGGATGAGGAGGCACTATACTCTTTCGCAATCGATTGCGGAGGAGCCCTACCCCGATGCTTGGCAACATTGGGCTTCTGATCCGAGTCTCCGAACGGTATACTTCGAATCTTTTCATTCCCTTTGTTGATTTCTTGCTTGAAATTGAATTTTGGGTGATTTTTGAATTTTTTTTTTTTTTGAAAATTCGAATGATTGATGTTCTTGGCTTTGAATCTTGATTTTGATGCTTTGCATGTTGCAATGAATTTGTTGGTGTTCCAAAATGTGCATTTTGCTTGAGAAAAGAATTGGCATTTTCGCCATTTTTTTTTTTTGTAAATTCGAAAATTATGAATTGTGACTTTGATTTTTTTTTTTTTTTGAAATTTGAATATTGCATGTTGAAAATTCGAAAATTGTGATGATGATTTTTTTTTTTGAAATTGAATATTGATATTGATGAATGATGCAATGCATGCATTTTGTTTGGAAAGAATGGACATTTTACCAATATGAGATGTATGTATGTTTAGGATTTTTTTTTTTGAAAAGTGGGACGGATTTTTCCTCCCGTTGCATGTAAGATGGATGATATGCATGTATGCATTTTTTTTTTGAAAATGGGACGGAGTTTTATTTCCGTCAACTTCTTGTAGGATATGCATGTATGCATTTTTTTATTGAAAATTGTTGAATGGGATTTGCTGAAAACTGTCTTTTCTGTGAGAAAAATGGGGCTATGTCTATTGCATGCCGTTATGCTGCCGAAATTTTTTTTTAATGCATGTGTATGCTTTTTTTTTGTGCAAATGCAATTTTTTTTGACATTTTCTCTCTTTTTTTTTTGCAGGGCGGAAACCGTTTTGTGACGGAGCAAATGAAAAAATGAAGACTCGAGGATCGGTGGAGTCCGTGGTTGACTTGTGGGACCGGCTTCCGAATGCGGGCCGAGGAGCTTTGCCGAGTCCGAGAATGATTGTTGTTGAGACCGGGCTTTGGGAGTTTGTTGAGTGCTTGAGGGGACTGGTCAAGTTCCCTAAGAGCAAGGGCCTCGATGTTTGCTTTGGCGCAGCATTGGTGGGACGCGACCCACACCTTTCACTTCTTATGGGGCGAGGCTACGGTTACGCCCTCCGATTACGCTGCGATCACGGGCCTGTCCTTCAATGGACGTAGCATTGAGTGGCGGGATGGCTACAGCGATGTGGATCTACGTGTGCTCTTCTCGGGATTTTCCCTATTCCCAAAAAGGGGATGGGGATGGAGTATGCGGTGGTCTACGGGAAGATTATGGAGACCATTGTGAGTTACGAGGCCGGGAGGAGAGGATAGGCGCCGATCGATTGCTGTGGCCTTCTTGTGGTTTGCTTTTTCGAGCACCCTCTTTGGGCATGCCGAGGGACGGCAGCCTTTGCCTTGCCGAGGTCCTTGGAGGACATGGAGATGGCCGGAGACGTCTCCGGGGAGAGGCCGGGCCGGGCAGAGCTTTACTTTGCTCTTGATAGGTACACCCGGAAGGCTGTGAGCTCCTTGTACCGCTTTGAGTTTGCCCCGGAGGTATAAGCTCTCTTTTGCTTTCCCTCTTTTTTTTTTTTTTTGAGCACACACTTTTCTTTTGCACCGGATTGATTGGATTTTTACCTTTCGCAGTATGGGCGTTGGAGTTTTTCCACGTCACGATGTGGCGACACCGGCGGAGTACGTCGGGCGTATCCGGCCATGCGCTCCCGGTCTAAGCATGCCCGAGAGAAGATAAGCTCCAGGGGGCGTACGACTCTGTGTACGCGGATTGCCTTCCTTTGACGGAGGCCGAGACGATGAGGGGATGATATTCTTCCCTGGGATCGCTTCGAGGTGGCGCACTGAAGGGCGCCGAGATTTGGACTGTGCGGCGGAGGATTCGAGAGGTCCGACTCGCGATGCATATTATCCGGGAGAGAGGGTGACGCGCCGCATGGCGTGAACTCGCCTTTGAGGACACCGGTGGAGCCTCCCGCCGATATGATGCACCCGAGTGACAGATCCGTGACTGGGATGATTACAGGCCGGCCAACACTTCTCGGCATTTGTGGCGACCGAGCCGTACCCTCGTATTTGTTTTGAGGAGGCCGAGGATGCCTCAGTGTCCGGATAGAGAGGGGCTTGGGATCCCGCGGTACCCTCGGACGGATTTTTCATATATCCAGGATGGGGTCCGATTGAGGGTGCAGATCCTCACTCGAGCGGCTTCCACGAGCTTTCCGGCCTCGTCCGGTATGAAGGTATGGCTTCACCTTTTCCCCTTCTTTTTTTTTTTGCTTTTGTCTTTTCTTTTCTTTCTGTCATCATTTTTTTTTTTCGCTTCAACCGCTTTCGACGCTTTTGCTTTCGTGCGGTTTTCGGAGGTGGTCGTCGAGAAGCCGACGAAGCAAGTGATCGGAGCTAAGAGATTCATCAGGAGGATGGTCGCTTGCGGGGCTCCTCGTGCTAGAGCAAGGCGACCACGGCCGGCGCCCTGTCGACGGGAGGCTTCCCCTATTCGCTCGCCAGAGACTTCTTCAGAGACTCCTCTGTCTCCTCTCCTTGATCCCCGCGCGGTGCCGCTTCGGATCACGTCATTCTCGGGGATCCACACGGGCAAAGGGACACGTTTGGCGGCATGGTGGGTCGTCTTCGTACGTCCGGTGAGTCCGACGCCTTCACCTTCGGATATGATTTTTCGCAGATCTCGGCTTGCCCTATCGAGCGTGCCGGTTGGTCCCGACGAGCCTCTTTTCGGAGACGAGGACGATTACGAGCCCGAGATTTTCGTGGCTCCCGAGGAGGCGGGCCCGAGTCGCAAGAGGAACCGGGGACAGACATCGGCGCTAGGGATTCTCGATTGATTACCCCCGATTTTTTTTTAGACTGATTTTCTGAGATTTTGAGATTTATGACTGGGATTGAGATTTGTACAGCTTATGCACATTTTTTTTCTCCTTTTTTTGGATGTAATAATTTAGGATTTTATTGATGTTTGTTTGTTTTTTTTTTATGCATACTCTTTTTTTTTTTGGAATGTAATAATTTAGGATTTTATTTTATGAATGCAATGCAGTATGAATGCAGTGTTGCATGAGCCTTGTTTTTTTTTGGCAAGGGTGTTAGTGTTTGGTATATGGACTCGGTTTGGGAGGTTTTTTCACAGTGTTTCGAGCAACCGGGACGGAATATTCCTCTTTTGGTGTAGCAAACTTGGATCAAGGTGTATTTTTCGATAAATGACAATCATGTCCGCGCGGATGGGGTCCCGCATCCGACATTGTCCTTTAATTTTGCTTCGTATCCGGTCTCACTTTATTTCAAATTCAAATATCCTCTTCAACCTCCAAATTCAAACTGACCATTTTCGGGGAGAAAGAGAGAAAAACCATGGAAAACTTTAGAAAAGCTCCATCAAAATTGTCCCAAGAATCCCAAATGTCATTCTTCAACAAGTTCAAAGATTGGTCCCTGGAGATTATGCATGAGAGGAGGTCCTTCTTTGGAGAAAGGTATAAGGTGAAGTGCTTATGGTCTCTCAAGGAATTGATTCCGGATTATGAGCTTTTGAGGGCTTCTTCCTCATTTTGGGACACTAGAAGGCATGTCTTTTGCCTTTCCTTCAACGAGATTGTTCCGACTGTCGAAGAATTTCGGGCCTTGCTTGGAGGTCCGGAGGTGGAAGAGATAGCGGTTCCTTTGCCCGGAGGGGCTTCTTTTGTTGACGATTGTGCGTCCTCCTTCATCTTTCCCTGAGGAAGCGCAAGGCATGATCCGCGGTCCCGATCATTTTAATATTTCCGGCCTTCCCGATAGGTTTAGGGGCCTAGGCTTGGTGGATGATGCCTATTGGGATGCCTTTGCACTTTGTATGTTTGGCACCCCGTTCATGGTCTATTCCTTGGGATTTGCCATCGGTCTTTCTGGATGTTGTCGTTCACCGTCGCCCGGCGTAGATGTCGTTCCTTTGATTACGGGGAGACTTTTCATGCTCTTGATAGGTCAAGCTATCGGAAGACGGTATATGCGCGGGGCGGCCCGTTCCTCTTGACCCCGTGGGCGATGGAGCGTTTGGGGATTCTTCGGGAAACTCCCGACATGATCAAGCCTTGGACATTTGCCGGGAGGGGGTTCTGTGGATTTTGATGATCGTGGCTCATGGGAGCGTTGGATGGCTGGTCTCCGTACAGTAAGACATCGATGGTCGGTGCCTTGTTGGCGTGTGGAGACTCGCAGAGTGCTTCAGATGGGTCTCATGTGGTCATGCTTCCGGGGCTTTCTCGAGTCTAGCTTCTATATTAGGCTTTAGTTCGAGACAGGTTTGGCTGGAGCGAGGTTCCTTTGGGGACTTTGATGATATAGCCACCGGGGTGGTGGCTCCTGCTTCTATGGATGATCCCTCGAGTGTTTCCATTTCTTTCCCGAGCATGGAGGTATGATGCCTTTCCTCCTTGGGTTATTCTCGGGCGTCCGAGACCGGTGTTCTTGACCACTGGGTACTGGATTGGTATGAGAGGCATCCGGAAAGAGACTCGGGTGGCTATTTTGAGACGGCGTGAGGCCATTGTGGGTGAGGAGGACCCGATCGTTTCGAGAGGAGGAGGGCCGAGGCGAGGGCCAACCCTCATGACGGTGAGCGGAGACGCCGCGACCGACTATGAGGCTTACGTCAAGAAACAGGAGAGGAGGGCTCCTATGCTACCGGCTAGGCTACAGGAGATGAGAGATGACGCTAGGGCTACTAAGGCCCTGGCGAGAGGCCGGTTTGATAGATCCTGTTCCTATACGAGCTTGGTAGGAGGAAGACCGACATTTTCCGGTTCGGAAAAGAAGACTCGAAGGGGAAGAAGAGGGGAGAGGCCGATGCGAGTGGCTTGGAGTGACTACGAGGTTTCCGAGTATCCCTTTCTTGTCATGGCAAGACACATTAGTTTGATTATGTATCTTAGTTTCTTTTAGCGGGTTGCCGGTTGTAGGAATGAATCGGGCTTAGACTCATCAAAGAGCTTTTAATTTGTAATGAATATTTGAATTGCTTTAGAGTTTTTCGAGACGCTTTCATGGTCTCGATCAATTGTATTGATGTCAAAGTATGGCTTTTATTTGTGCTTTAGACCGAACCGTTTCCGCCGCCTACGTTCCCCTCATTTTGAGGAGCTCAGGTCTTCGTAGTTCAACCCGATTTTTTTTTTTTTTTTTTTGTTTTGTTTTGTTTTTTTTTTTGTTTTGTTTTTTTTTTTTTTTTTTTTTTTTTTTGGTGCAACCCTCGTTTTTTACCTAGGCCGCCCTTTTCGGGTTTTTAACCTAGTTGGGTATTACTCTTTTAGCACTCTTTTTTTTGTTTTTTTTTTACGCGTAGTATCTCGCGCGGCTTGTCACCATTCACTGGGTGTACAAAGGGATTCCCGTCGAGGTCCGCAAGTTGCATGAGCTCCTCAGGAGAAGATCTTACGGACGACATACGGCCCGACCCATACAGGCTCCCATTTGCCGAGGGGTTGATACGGATCGGGGCTTTTCTTTTCAAAACGAGATCACCTTCTCGGATCTCCCGATGCTTTACTTTCTTGTCGAAGGCTGGCCATTCTTCCTTGGTAGGCCCGGATGTGTTCCATTGCTTTCAATCGGCGTTCATCTAGCAGGGCCAATCGTCATGGCGACTGGAGCCATTCGACCTCGTTGATACTCGGCTTTCCAGGCCAGCACGGAGCGAGGGGATTTCCAATTCGATTGGGAGCACGGCTTCCGTTCCGTATGTGAGGGCAAACGGTGTTTCCCAAGCTTGCCGTTCTGATCGATGTTCTCGTAGCCCCAGAGTGCCGGTGTAACTTCTCGGGCCAATCCGCCTTGGACGGCCATTTTCCGGATGATATTTTCCAGAGTCTTGTTCTTTGCCTCAATGGCTCCGTTGGTTTGGGGCTGTAAGGAGATGACTTGTGACGGGTTATTCGGAATTACGCTGCGGTTTTCACATTCCCCTTCGAAGTGGGATCCATTATCTGAGATGATTTCGGCTGGCAACCCGTATCGGCATATGATGTTCTCTTTGATGAAGAGGGCTACTTTCCTTGAGTTGAGGATTTTGTAGGACTTGGCTTCAACCCACTTGGTGAAATAATCCACAGCTACCAGGACGAATTCGTGGCCGTATCGCTCGATGGCGTGATTTTGCCTATGACATCAATTCCCCAAGTGACGAAAGGCCAAGGGGTTGTCATGCGCAAAGATAACTCGTGAGGAGGCAAGTGATTAAGATTGGAGTATCGGCGGCATTTGTCGCAGCCTTTTGACGAACGGATGCAATCGGTTTCCATGGAGATCCAAAAGTACCCCATTCTCGCATGATTTGCATCGAGCTCGAGCATTCATGTGAGGGCCGCAGTACCACCATGTATTTCTTTCATGAGTTCGGTAGCCTCTTGTTTGCCGATACATCGCGGAGGGGCCTTGATAACGCTTCTTGTATAGCATATTTCCCAAAAGAACATAATGGGAGGCGAGCCGCTTCGTGGCCGAGAGACTTTTCGCTTTGATTCCTTCTTTATATTCCCCATCTTCATTTTTGAAAGGGGCCTCGCCATCCTTCGTGTACTTGGTAGATCCGAGTGTACCAGGGATCATTGGCCGGTTCGGCTTCGCTTCGATTTCAAAGCAATAAGCGGGATTTTCTCTTCTACCGACTCGAATGGTTTGACGGACTTCCCTTCGGGTATTTCAACGAGGGAGGCTAGCGTTGCCGAGCATCCGCAAATGCATTGCGATCCTCGGGCAAGTAATGAAAGCCGATCTCCTTGAATTGAGTTACTAGCTCTTCCATGTAAGTGTGATATTTACGTAGACCCGGGTCCACGGTCTTCCATTTGTTAGAGACACGATTGATGATGAGGGCAGAGTCACCATACACCTCCAATTCCTTGATATTTCTTTTAAGGGCGGCTTCCAACCCGGCTATGCAAGCTTCATATTCGGCAGCGTTGTTGGTGACTTGAAGTTCGGCCTTGCTTGCATGGGGGTGTGTTCGTCGGTAGGATCGACCGAAGCATTCCTATCCCGTTCCCCTTTTGTTTGACGCCCGTCGAAGAAGAGTTGCCGCGATTTTCTCCTTCTAGAGCGAAGATTCCATCATCGGGAAATTGAGGTTCGAGTCCTCGGGACTCATCACTTGGGAAATCGGCCGATGTTACGCCATTATGCGTCCTTTTACGGATTTCCTTGAAACATAAGTGATGTCATATTCGGCCAAAAAGAACGACCATTTTGCCAACCTCATGGAGATGGAAGGCTTGTCGAACAGATATTTGATGGGGTCTATTGATAAGTGACTATTATATAGTCATTTATCCTCATTTTTATATACTTTTTATAGCATAAAACATCATTTCTCATTTCATTTCTTATACTTTTTAGTTTCTTTTCCTTATTTTCTAGATTTTACGCTTTTGGTATATTTCTTGCCTTTTTAGACAGGTTTTAGGGTCATTTTATATATACAAAGGATACATGGACATTTTGGTCCAAAAAGATGAAGGGACACCAAGCAAATAAGCACTCCCAGTTGAAAACCAGTCAGAGCGGCCGTGCAGCAGAGATGGAGCGGCCGTGCACTTGGCATTTTTCAGGCCACTTTTGGCCCTAAAATATGGAGTGGCCGTGTCTTGAAGAGGGAGCGCCCGTGTCATCGGGCGGAGCGGCCGTGCGGCTAAAGTAGGAGCTGGCCGTGCAAGGTGTCAAGGCTTGAATTCAAATCCGGCGCCAAGGGTCACACGGCCGTGCAACTTCCTTGACACGGCCGTGCAAATCGTGACGCACGATGTAAAGGCACCTTTTGGTTGCACCCGATTGAAGAGTTCCCTCCTTTTTATAAATAGGACCCTAGAGATCAGTCTTAAGTACGAATTATTAGAGAGAAATACGGATAGTTGATAGATAGAAAACACAAAATACTTGTGATATCAATTTCTAAGAAGATTTGAAGATCAAGTCATTACTTTGTTCTTGAAGTTACTTTGGAAGAAGATCAATAAAAGAAGCATTATTTCCAGCAATTGTTCATCATAAGTCTCTCTTACTCAATCTCTTATTTTAATTGTTTTTACTTTATAAATGGCTTGTGAGTAATCCCCATATTCTTGGGGTTGGAAACTCAAAAACATGCTTATTCATCATCTAAAAAATGATTAGTCTTGTCTTCTTTCTTCATCTAAAACAATTTCTTTATATTATTCTCTAAATGCCTTACTTATTGGCGATATCCAATTTGTATGATTCGATCAATTGAGAGAAGTACCTAGCGGAGAATCTCAATTGACGGAACCATATAAAGAAACTAGGTTCATTGATCACGAGAGTAGTTCAATGGCCTAGGGATGTTCCTTTAATGGAAAGTATGTTGAACTTCCGTCCTTAATGGATTCTTACTAATTATGGTCAGCTAGAGATAAGCCGGAATGCCCGTTTGTGACAGGGCGGGATCAAACATAAACGGATTTCTCAAACAGTTAGAACATAATTAGTGAAGAATACAAACGCTATTGTCCTAGCCCGAAATAGTGTAGGCTTAACATACCATCCTTGCTTTTTATGAAAACCTTTTATTTCTAAGACAATGACAATTTGATGAATAAGATTATGTGTATGATTTCCAATCCCGAGAATGCTTCGTTTTATAAGAATTCAATTAAAGTATTTTCTGTCTATGCTCTCTACTATTCTAAAAACAAATTTTATCTACCCCCCAATCCTTTTTATATTTTCTAAAGACAAAATTATACCAAAGTAAACCCTGTCTCTGTGGGATCGACTCGTACTTGCACCCGCTATATTACAATAGCCCGTGCGCTTGCGGATATAAAATAAACCGTTAGGTTTCGACTCTAACAAGTTTTTGGCGCCGTTGCCGGGGACAACGGTTTACTTTTTATTTTTGTCTTTACTACAAAATTTTTTGTTTTTTTTATTTTATTTTTACTATTTTGCTTTCTTGTCCTATAATCTGTTACGTTTAATTTTTTCTTCAAGTGTTTTTCTTGTAGTTTATGAAACGGTCTCGGACATTCGTTGACAACTTTGATCCGGAACCCGAAAGAAGCTTTCACGAAAGATTAAGAAGATTTAGAGAAACTCTACAAAAACACATGGACGGAGAACCGCAAACACCCGCTAGGACCCTACGGGACTTTGTTAATCCAAGTACCCCGGGAACTAGATCCCCTATTGTTGTGCCGAATGCCGAAGCGGCACACTTTGAGATAAAGCCGCGACTTTTGCTTATGGTTATGAATAACCAGTATAGCGGCACTGCTTTCGAAGATCCTCATCTCCACATCCAAACATTCTTGGAATACTGTGATACTACACGTATTCAGAATGTTACCCCGGAAGCAATTCGGATGCGCCTTTTTCCTTTCTCTCTTAAGGATAAGGCGAAACAAGGGTTAATTTCACCCCACCAAACTCTTTTACAACTTGGGACCAAATTCAAGAAGCATTCCTTGGACGTTTCTTCCCTCCGATCAAGACTCGCCAAATTCGGACGAAGATTACAAATTTTAGCCAAACAGGAAGCGAATCACTGTATGACGCTTGGGAGCGATTCAAAGAGCTCCTAAGGATGTGCCCTCACCACGGGCTTGAAAAGTGGTTAATTGTGCATACTTTCTACAATGGTCTCACACATAGAACAAGGGAGACAATTGATGCCGCCCGTTGAGGTGCACTAATGAATAAGACGGTGGATCAAGCATACGACTTGATAGAAAGCATAGCCCTGAATCACTATCAATGGTTCAATGAGAAGGAACAACCGCAGGGGATTTCAGGTAAGTACAATATTGATATCATTACTACCTTATCTTCTAAAGTTGATATGCTTCTTAAAAAGTTTGAAAACTTTAATGTAAATCCCGTGGCCAACATTAATGTTGTTTGTGAACTATGTGGGTCAAACTCACATAGTACAGAATGTTGTGAATTGCTTGACACTACTTCTAGTGATCAAGTAAATTTTTTTAATTCTTATGGGGAAAAGGGTGGTATGTATTCAAACACATACAATCCCGAATGGAGAAATCACCCAAATTTTTCCTATAAGAATATTTTAAACCCACAACCTTCTACACAACCACCGGGATTCACACAAAAGAATTTCAATGGCAATTCTAGTGCTTTCCCTCCCCCTAAGTCTAAATTGGATCTTATTATGGATTTTATGATTGAAAATAAAAATGAACAAGAGAAGACCAATAATGAGTTAAGGGAATCCATTAAGTCGTTAAATGCTAGGTTTGATAATTTAGCCGCCCACAATAGAATGCTTGAAAATCAACAAGCTCAACAAGCCGGCACCTCGCATAGACCACAAGGGAGTTTTCCCGGTCAATCGCAAAGGCCCGACGAGCATGTTAGTGCGGTAGAAGCTAGGAGTAGAAAAGAAATTATAGATCCCCTTCCTAAGGAAATTATCAAATCGAGTAAAGAGAAAGTTAGTCCAACCCCACCGATGGTTGAGACTAATGAAGATGTTGAAAAGGGGACAGAGCCCCCTAAGATTTCTAGAAATTTTGACCCTCCAATACCATACCCCCAAAGGTTGGTAAGAGCCAAACTTGACAAACAATTTGCAAAATTTTTAGAAGTCTTAAAATCTATTTACATCAACATACCTTTTACCGATGCCCTTCAACAAATGCCGTCTTATGCTAAGTTCTTAAAGGATATTCTTGCAAATAAGAGGAAACTTGAGGAGCATGAGACTGTCGCATTAAGAAAAGAAGTAAGTGCCATTTTACAAAGAGAACTTCCTCCTAAATTAAAAGATCCCGGCACTTTCTCTATTCCTTGCAAAATAGGTAAATACAATGTTGATAATGCTTTGTTAGATCTTGGGGCGAGTGTGAGCCTCATCCCACTTTCAGTGAGCAAGAAAATTGGTGTGGGAGAATTAAAACCTACGACCATATCTCTGCAATTGGCAGACCGTTCCATTAAATATTCGGTAGGTATTATGGAAGATGTCCCTTGCCAAATTGGAAAATTAGTCATCCCGGTTGACTTCGTAGTTCTTGAGATGGAGGAAGATCACCAAATTCCAATCATTCTAGGAAGACCCTTTCTTGCCACCGCTGGTGCAGTAATAGATGTAAAGAATGGCACTCTTTCTCTAAACATTGGAAATAAGAAAGTCGAATTCAAAGACTTAAATCTCAAGAAACCGTACCATGAAGTCGACATTCCTGAATATGATAGCAAAAAGGGTGAAAAGTCACAAGCCAAGGACTCAAAAATAATAATTAAAAAACCCTTAGATCATAGAGGTGAAAAAAATGTGCACCCTAAAAAGCATAATAAAATTGAAAAATCAAAAGGTAGAGGGCCTAAGAAAAAAAGCACATCAGGAGGTCGCGTTTGCATCAATCTTAAGAGTTCGATCACGCCAAAGGGCAAGGAATGGCGAGTCGTTAAGGATAAAATACCGTTACAATACCACTCACCGCCCATTGTTACTGATAAAAAGGGGTCGAGCTTATGACCTTAAACAAGCATCATCGGAATAATAAACCGATGGATTATATTACTGTTTATCATAATTTTGTTTACCACCGCATGCTTATCTTTTCTCTCTTTGTCCTTGAAACATTGAGGACAATGTTAATTTCAAGTGTGGGGGGGTATAATTGCTGGTATAATTGCTTTCTAGTGTAATTTTTTCTTTTTTTAGTTGCATTTTTCATTTATGCATGTATAATAGTATATAAAAATATATATATATAAAAAAATCCCTATGATGATCCATAATCATTACTTCTATGCTTGCCATTTTCCCTAATATAATGCCTATTTATCTTTCCTCTCATATTTTTTATAAACTTAGAAATCTATAAAAGGAAAAATATAGGGATATTTTTGGAAAATAATTGAAAGCCTCATAAGTTAGTATAGCACAATATAGAGTCTCATCAAGGAAAATGCATTTGATTAGAAGGAATCTTTAAATCTATACTTGGTCATTTATGCAAATTTTGAATATATTCCTTTAAGATTGTACATTTTTTTATCTTTATTAGATATTTATTCCCTCTTTAGAAGCACCTTTTTGTTTGCATCCCTTGAATCACACCCTTTCATAAATTCCATCCTTCCATTTTTCAAATCAAGTCAAAGTAAAACACTTCTATCTTATTGCTAGAAAGAGTGACAATTGTCACCAAGCCTTAAAAGCAAAAAGAAACATATTTTCTCCTAAGTAACTCGGGGCACGGCGTTCGCTGCGACGATGCTTCCTTGCCAAAACGGAGATAATATCCAAAAGTATTTTTGATCTAAGTATTAGGAACATGGGGCTCGCGACCACAATGTCTCCTACTTGAAAGGATCAAAAATAACTTAGGACTTTTGCAAAAATATAACACGTGCAAAAATAAGATAAATTTGTTTGACTTTGACAAGATTTTTCCACTACCATCACCCATTCTTCACCCTTGTGATTCAAGAATGTAATGCAAATCTTCGGAACTTCTAAATTGTGAATAAATGTCTATACCTTTTCTTGTACATCTTAAAGAAATAAAATTCATCTTTTCTAAAAAAAATCACTCTAAAAAGTGATGGCTTTTTCTACCAAGAAAATTCTTCCTTCTAGCATGCTTTACTTGATCAAAATTCTATATATGCTATACTAGGTTATTGTCTTGCATCTTATCTCTTTTAAATGTCCCTAAAATATTTCTTCCTAAATAAATTTTTAAAGGTATTCAAAATATGAGTAGATAGATAAAAGGCATTATCTACAAGGCATTTAAGGGCTTGCTACTTTATTTCTGAGGATCAAATCATATTTTTCTCCCTCCCCATATTTCATTATAAGTTTGCTTGGGGACAAGCAAAGGTTTAAGTGTGGGGGAGTTTGATAAGTGACTATTATATAGTCATTTATCCTCATTTTTATATACTTTTTATAGCATAAAACATCATTTCTCATTTCATTTCTTATACTTTTTAGTTTCTTTTCCTTATTTTCTAGATTTTACGCTTTTGGTATATTTCTTGCCTTTTTAGACAGTGTTTTAGGGTCATTTTATATATACAAAGGATACATGGACATCTTGGTCCAAAAAGATGAAGGGACACCAAGCAAATAAGCACTCCCGCTTGAAAACCGCCGAGCGGCCGTGCAGCCAGAGATGGAGCGGCCGTGCACTTGGCATTTTTCAGCCACTTTTGGCCCTAAAATATGGAGTGGCCGTGTCTTGAAGAGGGAGCGCCCGTGTCATCAAAGTGAGCGGCCGTGCGGCCTAAAGTAGGAGCGGCCGTGCAAGGTGTCAAGGCTTGAATTCAAATCTGGCGCCAAAAGGTCACACGGCCGTGCAACTTCCTTGACACGGCCGTGCAAATCGTGACTGCTGATGTAAAGGCACCTTTTGGTTGCACCCGATTGAAGAGTTCCCTCCTTTTTATAAATAGGACCCTAGAGATCGGGCCTTAAGTACGAATTATTAGAGAGAAATACCGATAGTTGATAGATAGAAAACACAAAAATACTTGTGATATCAATTTCTAAGAAGATTCAAGATCAAGTCATTACTTTGTTCTTGAAGTTACTTTGGAAGAAGATCAATAAAAGAAGCATTATTTCCAAAGAATTGTTCATCATAAGTCTCTCTTACTCAATCTCTTATTTTAATTGTTTTTACTTTATAAATGGCTTGTGAGTAATCCCCATATTCTTGGGGTTGGAAACTCAAAAACATGCTTATTCATCATCTAAAAAATGATTAGTCTTGTCTTCTTTCTTCATCTAAAACAATTTCTTTATATTATTCTCTAAATGCCTTACTTATTGGCGATATCCAATTTGTATGATTCAATAATTGAGAGAAGTACCTAGCGGAGAATCTCAATTGACGGAACCATATAAAGAAACTAGGTTCATTGATCACGAGAGTAGTTCAATGGCCTAGTGGATGTTCCTTTAATGGAAAGTATGTTGAACTTCCGTCCTTAATGGATTCTTACTAATTATGGTCAGCTAGAGATAAGCCGGAATGCCCGTTTGTGACAGGGCGGGATCAAACATAAACGGATTTCTCAAACAGTTAGAACATAATTAGTGAAGAATACAAACGCTATTGTCCTAGCCCGAAATAGTGTAGGCTTAACATACCATCCTTGCTTTTTATGAAAACCTTTTATTTCTAAGACAATGACAATTTGATGAATAAGATTATGTGTATGATTTCCAATCCCGAGAATGCTTCGTTTTATAAGAATTCAATTAAAGTATTTTCTGTCTATGCTCTCTACTATTCTAAAAACAAATTTTATCTACCCCCAATCCTTTTTATATTTTCTAAAGACAAAATTATACCAAAGTAAACCCTGTCTCTGTGGGATCGACTCGTACTTGCACCCGCTATATTACAATAGCCCGTGCGCTTGCGGATATAAAATAAACCGTTAGGTTTCGACTCTAACATCTATCCTTGAGACAAGATGTATCGGGTGAGACTGTATGTAGTGTTTCAACTTTCCCACTACCCAGACCAAACCTGCGCAAGTCTTCTCGCAAGCAGAGTAATTGAGTTCGCTTCCTTGGAGCTTTCTGCTTACGAAATAGATGGCATTTTCGACTTTGGAATCTTTCTTCTCTTGAGCTAGCATAGCCCCAATTGTTGTATCCGTGATAGTTAGATATAGCAAGAGTGGCTTTTGCCGATGTGGTGGGCAGAGAATCGGGGATTCACAAGGTATGCCTTGATCCGTTCAAAGGCAAGCCGACATTCGGGAGTCCATTCCGTGTAGGCATTTTTCTTCATCAACTTGAAGATCGGCTCGCATCGAGGTCACTGATTTACAAAGCGGCTTATGTATTGCGATCTTCCCATAAAGGATTTCACTGTCGTTGTCCGGGCGGCTTCATTTCAACTATCGCCTTGATTTTCTGGGGATCTACTTCGATTCCCCGTTCGTCACCATATATCCTAGCACCTTATCTCGTCTTACACCAAAGGTGCACTTGGCCGGATTTAGTCTCGTGTCAAAGTGGTCTCTGAGGCGGCCGAAGAATTTTCTCAAATCAAGAAAGTGCTGGCCATCTCGATCCTCTCGGAATGTATTATCATGTCGTCCACATAGACCTCAATTTCTTTGTGGATCATGTCATGGAACGTAGCCGTGGCTGCCCTCTCGGTATGTAGCCCCAAAGCATTCTTAGTCCGAACGGCATGACCGTGTAGCGCAGGTGCCCCAAGGGGTTGTGAAGGCCGTTTTGGCTTGATCCTCTTCTCGCCATTTTGATTTGGTTGTAGCCGGCAAAACCGTCGACGAAGGATTTGACTTCATGGTTGGCCGTGGAATCTACCAAAATGTCAATGTTTGGCGTGGGGGAAATCGTCTTTGACCGGCTTTGTTCAGTGTCTCTAAAGTCTACGCAAAGACCGGATCTTTCCGTTGGCCTCGGTCACCGTTACTATGTTAGAAAGCCATGTAGGGTATTCAATGACCCCGACTGAATCCCGCCCCGAGCATCTTTTCTATCTCCTCTTACACTTGTAGGGACCATTCGGGCTTAATTCTTCTTAGCTTCGTTTTACCGGCTTGACTTCCGGGTCGAGCGGTATTCGGTGCTCAACTATGGAAGGATCGAGGCCTCGGCATATCTTTATAGGACCATGCGAACACATCCACAAATTCTTTTAGCAGCTCAATTAGGGCATCCCTTTCACTCCCTTCGAAGAAACTACCAATCTGCGTCTCTTTAGGCTCTTCCGCAGCTCCTGATTCACACTCGTCAAAATCTCTTCGGCAGCGGGGCTCGATTTTCCTCTTCCTGGACAACCCGCTTAAAGATTTCTTTGATATATTGTTCATTTAATGTGTCCGTTTCTTCATCTAGTGAATCGTTATTAATCCTGCTTTTAGATTATTAGTTAATTCATCATTAGTTAAAGTGGCAATTAAGGGATACTCGTAAAGGTTCATCATTTCATCAAGACGAAAGGGAATACAACGTTCGCTACGTACTCGTAGTCTTCAGCGTAAGGCCATCTGGACGACTCGAGAGACTCGAACTCAACAATGAGAGACTCCTGAGGACTTTACAAAGGTTGACACGAAAGGACGGGGGACCAATCCAAGCTTGGTGATCATTTCCTCTTTGGTCGCGGACGGACCCGAGAGAGTTTCCCAATTCTTTAGCGGCATCGCTGTCGGTGGCTTCACAACTCGGGAAAGGCATGGTCTCGTGCTCCCTCTTCGCCGTTGCTATCATCTCTTTGTCCGAACCGTAATCAATTGTGTTTGGCGTCCGAAAGCCGAGCATGTGGATGTAGGGATCTTCCTCAATCTCGGGGATTTATTTCGTCACAATCCGATCGCTCAATCCGTATGTAAGGACGTATTGCGTCTCTGTGCCGCTAGAAAAATCTCATGTCCCATACTCGAGCGAAATGGCTCGGCAGTAGTTCAAAGAAGGAGGACGTCCCACACGACGTTCATAGATTCGAGCCGAGTCCGTCGGTGTTTGTCGACTTTTATCATGAAAATCTCCTCGCTCGGCGAGGCCAAAGAATGGGTTTGGCATCGCCGACAAATCCGTGATTGAGGACCGGAGACTTGTGTGCCCGTATCATGGCGGTGTTCGCGTTTCCTTCCAAGACGCCTCCAAGTGTTGGAAATAACAATTAAATTTGATGAATCGAACTTCTTCTGAGTCCGCTCGCTTGAGTGTGTTGACATAGTTGGCATCGCCGGATTCCAAAGGATCCATGGCGAGACTTGCTCTTGAAGGATGTAGCCCCTGGTGTTTGTGTGGGCATTCTTGGCTATTGTTTCACTTCTTCTGTTCCCTATGAGGAAACCTGTCACCCCTTATGACTTCAAGGTCTCCCGACGGTTGATGAATTTGACGCATTGGTGGAGAGTGGAGGCTATGGCTTTCATGTGATGCAACCAAGGGCGCCCTAGTAGGGCTGTGAACTCTGAGGGGATATCCATTACATGGAACTTTGCGGGCACCATTTGGGTTTCGTACTGCAGTTCCAGTCACCGTCCCCGTAATGGGACGAGATGAACCGTCGTAGGCCTTGATGGTCCTGTGCAGATGGGATCATACGCCTTTCATTTATAAGTGAGGGCCCTCATCATGCCGAGGGGAAGGACGTTTACCGATGATCTATTGTCCACTAATACCCCAGGGAGTGATATGGTGTTGAGCCGAATAGTGATGTACAAAGCTTCATTGTGTTGGGAGACATCTCTTGGCAAATCTTCATCGCAGAAGGTGATCATACTCCCATATAGGTGAGGATCATAGATTTGGTCCTTGTCTCGGGATGTAGAGTCATCAAGCCGCCACTTCGTGCTTTTTCTTGCGAGGTAGAGCCTTTGCCGAATCCCCTGGGTTATACTCGATGCCTGTGGCGGTTGCCATCTCCAGCCAACATGTTGATTGAGTTGGAGCGCTGCATCGGCGTCGGTTTTTCTTCATCGGTGTATACTGGAGTCGGACAACCGAACCTTGGGCCGACCCTTTGTGGGGCCGACTTACATCGCTCGGGCAGCGTACTCGGTATCCAGAAGGTCTCAATTCCGTCTGTTGGCAAGGCTTTTCTGCTCTTACCCCTTTTTGCTTTGGGAAGACTGACCGGAGTAGAGTACATAATAATCAAATCCCCTGCATGGCTCCCCCGAGCGTTCCCACACCGTTATCACCGGCCTCGAATCTCTCCTTCCAATTTTTGGCCGGGAGGAAATTTTCTTTTTCTTGGGAGGACGGTCCTCGTGTATCTGCCCCGATAGTCCCTTTCAAGGCAATCGGGACAGTCACAAATATCCCACCAAATGTGTTCTACTACAGGTGGTGGCGGATTTGGGACCTCGGCCGAAGCAAGTCTTTGGAATGACTTTGAGTGGAACCGGAGTCCGGGGATTCTGGCCTGCCGGGCTCGTGGAAGCCGAGTGATTGACTCCGCCGGATAATGAGAGATATTGAGGTCCCTGGGAACGGGCATATGCTTGTCCTTCAAGGTAGCCCCAGCCAGTTGGCCGATATTGTTAAGTGTTCCGAAGTGGCGTGTGGCCTCTTCAATCCAGCTCGCCGTCTGTTTCCGGCGTTCTTCCGTGGCTTTGATGGCTGACCATATTTCTTCAATTGTTCCTTGATTTTCATCACTCAGCCGATATTTGTGGGATCATCACTTTGAGAGGGGACAACCGACGCATACCGAACTCTTTCGTCCCCGATCGCCGTTTGGGGGCCGCTGCTCTCCGTAAGTCGACTGCAGTGTGAGTCCCGGCGGTGGAAACATAGGAATCTTGGGGTGCATCTTGATGTATCCCGGACGATTAAGAAGAGGAGGAGAACCCTCTTTCCTTCTTTGCGCGTAAAAGTGCCATCGGAATTGAGACCGATAGTCAAACCATGACTTGCGACAACCCCTTAAGGTCATCAATTTGAGCCTCATGTCGAAGTCTCATTTGTTCTACCAACCGGATCCACACTGGGTGCCTGTCTCGAGGGATTTTGGAGGACAGAGCAACGTTATCCCCATCATTACCGGCCGATGCAGTACATTCTCAAACCCGGAGTCGGAACAAACGGCGAAGCCGATGACGCGCTTGACTCTTCCCAACTAATCAAACGATGACCCGGTGCCCGAAACCAAGCTTTGTGCGGAGGCTGCGGGGGAAAGGACACGAAGGTTCGATGTCCGGGAATGGAAGGAGGTAGGTGTTGGGCTTTGGGCTCATGCAACATGCGATTATTTGTTCACGTTTACTTAAAACATGCTTTTATTAACCTAATCGGTTGGAAAAGATTGCTCTTCTTTTTCGCAAACTACTCGATCCCGGATCGGTGGGCCCCGTCACTACGTCTATAAGCCCCTCGTATTCCACTCCGTATTTCGACCTCCCGGGGTGGACGGCCCCGGCGAGGGTCCTATAGGGCAAGCGGGTCCCACCGACCGAAAGAAAACGATCCTAAAAGTCCGGCGGGTAATCGAGTCTTAACGAGCATTCGATGTAAATTACGGACAAAGCCGACGTCAAAAGTCAAGATCATGTCCGAGGGCTCGACGAAAAGCCTGGCATGATTTGACCGATAAGCGTCCACGATTGATCTTGATTTGTTGTCAATTAGGCCGTAATTAGGCATGGAATAATCATTAATCCTTGATGACTCAAAGGTCAATGCCGGGAGTCGTGTATAATTTGTGCGCCGAGCCGAAGTCAAGGCGCCGGTCAATATCTTGGTCAAAGTCCGCGGCGGAAAACCGGTAGAACTTCGACCGATTAGGGACCCCGAAAGATATTGAGTCGGTGATGCCGACAAAGGCTTGAAAGGAAAGGTCTATACACAGAATGTGGCATGACACGTACTGTACTAAAACCAACCGGGTCTCGGACAAAGTGTGTCACGGACAAGTGCATGGTCGACACGAGGCTCCATGGGATGTTTGGGTAGTCCTGTGCTCATCCGAGAGGCGTAATAAGACCAAACGGACCGCGACAAGGATTTCCCCGGGTTAAGGACGTAGTGTGCAATGTACGGTCACGTGCGCGTAGTGTGCAAGCCTATATTCTTTTCCGAGTAAAATAGAGATTTTTTTTATGTGTCTTAAAAATATGATGCATGATTTTTTTTTGAAAATTTTCTTTTTTTTTTTGAAAATCCTTTTTTTTTTGAAATTTTTAATGAGCACATAAGCACGTAAGCACGAAAATTCCGACAGTTAGGGACATTATTCCGACAGTCAAAATTTTGACTTTCTCCGAGGCGGCCAAAACAACATGAAAATTGTGCAAAAATCAACACACACACAAAAAATGATTTTCAAAGCCGGGACGGAAGCTTGACCCTCAAAAGCTCTTTTTTTTTTGAAAACGGTGATACCGGTACGTGGGATTGTTAGACCACAATTTATCCCCGACTCGTGTTAGGAGGCGATAACGGGAAGTTTAATGGTTTCCACCAATATACCAAATATCATATTTTTTTTAGAAAAAACTTACTCCCCAGCAGAGTCGCCACTGTGATGAATGTGTGTATCCGAAAATTTTCCCATTTTTGTTTAAAAGAAAATCAACGAAAACGGAGTCGCCACGCCATTTTAATTTTGAGGGCCAAAACTTTGAAAAAAGCCCGAGATCAGAGATTTAGGTTCGGAGGTCATGTTACGCGCCGGGAAGGACGTTAGTGTGCACCCGACGCGCCTCGTAAAACGAGTCTTCCAAGCTGAAAATCATTTGTGTGTGTGTGTGTGTGTGTGTTTTGGCCAAAATAAGTTGAAACTCAGAAAAGTAAAAATTGGGATATATTTTTAAGACTTTAAACTGATACCATGATTTTTTGGAAGATTTTTAGATTGAGATTTGGTACTCAAAAGACCTTTTGAAGTTGAGAGCCATTTCTGCCAGAATGAAAAAGGCAGTGGACCTTTGATTTTGAAATGGATTCAAGGATCTTAAAACTTCATAATCTGGATAAACTCAGAGAATGAAAGTTGTTCTAGACACCTTAAATAAAGTTTTTGCGAAGGAATTTTCCATTTTGGAGAAGATTTGAGGGGTCAAAACCTTCTGGAAACCTCAGATATGAGATCTGGATTCCCAGAAGCTGATGAACTAGACTCTGAAAGAAAATTTGAAAAGAGGAGTTTTACTCACCCAAAAAATAAACTAAAAATATGTCTGGAAAGCTCTGGATGTTGGCTACAAAAAGTATTTTGTAGTCAACACCAAATTCCAAGCTCATCTGTGTCCAAAAATTAAGACCATGGACTGAGGTCTGAGAAAATTGCTACTGGACAGCAACTTCTCAAGAAAGAAAATATGATTTTAAGGGGGGTTTTGCATCCATGCTTTTCCCCATTTCCCTAGGTTTTGGTTAGTGATCACTAGACATTTTAGTGGTGAATCAACTATACCAAACCATCCTTGGGGTACATTAGGACTAAGCATTTCATTTGCTTGGGAAGGGGATTTTTATCCTTTGAAAATGAGATTTTATGCTTGAAAATGGTTTTTAGGGTTTTGAAAATGGGTTTTATTTATAAGAAAGTAAGAAAACTTGAAAAATAATGTTGATCTTTGTAGAAGATCATCCATGGAGATGGTCTTCCATGGTGATCTTCTTAGATCTAGAGCAAGAAGATGAAAGAACTACATTTTGTAGTTTGAAGATGCATGCATGGTTGAGATTTAGGGTTAGGAAGAGGAGGGTTTACCAATCTTCCTTGTGTTCTTGAGTGTTTGGCTTGAGTGTATGAGTGTTTAGGGCTTTAATATGAGAGTGAGTGGATGAGTATGAGTTGGGAAAGATTGGAGAGAAAATGGTGACAATTCAAGTGAATTCTCACTGTTTTCTCTCTATATTTCGCCAGAGGTTCGGTGCAAAATGTATTTTTTCTTTTTATTTTTGTGACTGGAGGGCTCAATTTATAGCCCTCCTGAGATGACAAACTCATCCGCGCGGATGGGAACCCTCAGCGTGCACTGTTCATTAAATGCAGCTCCAGCTTTGGACAAGAGGAATATTTCTTTTTGAAATTCAAATTAGGCAGCCAGTTTATGTTTCCAGCATTTCTATTTATGGTTTTCTTCTTTTGTTTTTCTTTTTTGAGATTCTTTTTAAGGTTTAACCTTAAATAACAATGCCCATTTTACCCTCACTTTGTTAGAAAGGTTAGGATAGTTAGGAATTGTTAGAAATGTTATAACTTTCGTTAATTTTCTAACGAAAATTCTAACAAGCTCAAATTGGAGCACTTACAGTAAGTTATTGTGTTTCTTTTCTATAAATGTTCATACCCTGTGAACTGATGTTATCAAGATGTATAATTCAGTTTGGTGAAAGTGGAATCAGTTCTTGGTGTGGAAATAGAAGTAACCAAGCTAAGTTGCTGTTGATCAACTTGGTAAAGGGTGGTATTATGGATTGGTAATTGTTGTATCCATGTTATATATGTGTTATAAGACTTGAAGGGAGTATATTAGAGTCCCAAACAATGTAGATACACTGCTGTAAATGGCCCTTGCAGTAGCTGAAGTAATTCTGGAAAACTGTAGTGGTTGTTGTTGTTGTTCTTGCTGCTGTCTGCTGCAAATCCGTGGCTTTTGGTGATGGGCACGACTCGTGCCTTAGAGCACGAGTCGTGACCAAGGGTTTACACTCGTGGTGCACTGGTCGTGAGCCTTGGTTCAGTCGTGCAGGGGAGATGCACGACTCGTGCTTACATGCACGACTCGTGCTCAGGACAGGGGTCTTGTAAAAACCCGAAAAATTTTAAATTTTTTTTTAGTATTATTTTAATTAGAATATTAAATAAAATAATACTCCTCATTTAATTTGGACTTGGGTTAATTAAATGGATCAATTTAAATAATTTAAGTCAAGTGGGCTAAGTTGGGCTTAGGAGGTCAAAGGGGCCCAAGGAGGTGAAAGCCTAGGATATAAATATTAAACCTCATTATTATTTTCCTCATAATCTTTCATTTAGCAAAGAAAAAGAAAAAATCAAAAACCTAGACCTAGAGAGGGAGAGGCGGCGGCCGGTTTCTTGGAGGAGGAGTGGCAGCCGGATTTTGGCCCTCTTTGGTCATTGTTTCTTCATCAAAAATCAAGGTAAGATGATAACCTAAAACCTAGTTTTTATTTCATTCAATTCCGAATTAAATTGAATTAGTTATGATTTTTTGAAAGTTTAAAACTATTTAAATTCTAGGTTTAGCCATTTTTAGATTTTAATGGTTTAATCTTAGGGTTTATGTAATAAATTAAGGGTTTGATTATTGGGGAATTGTAGGTTATAATGATGTAACCCTAACCCTAGTTCATATTATTGTGGAATTAAATCAATCTCAATTAATATGATTAAAAGTATTTTTATTTAAAAGAGTATATAAATTAAATGATGTATTTAATGTTTGGAAAATAAAAAGAAGAACAAAAATCAGTTTTTGAACCATCTAGGGTTCGACCGAATTGGCCTAGATGGATTTAGGGTTTGTCTCTTTTTAAATGTTAAGCTTTTGGTCTATTTTGATAAAGCACAGTTAGTTTTCAAACTGAAAAGGGACCAAACTGCAGAGTTTTCAAAGCTGAAAGGATTATCCAGTTAAGTTATTAACTGAACAGTTAACTTCAGGACTGAACTGAAAAGTTCAAAGGTTCTGAGGGACTGTTCTGTGATTTTGAAAATCTGAAGGACTGTTTTGCAATTACTGAAAAGTTGAAGGACTGTTTAGCAATTTTCCAAAAGTTGAGGGACTGTTTAGTAATTTTCCAAAAGTTGAGGGACTGTTTTGCAATTTTCCAAAAGTTGAGGGACAGTTTTGCAATTTTCCAAAAGTTGAGGGACTATTTTGTAAAATTCTGAAAGTTAAGTGACCTCTTTGTAAATTTAGAAAGATAAAGGACTTTATTGAAATTAAGAAAACCTAAAAGACCCTTTTGGAATTTAGGGAAAGTCCAAAGACTTTAAATGGATTATATCAAAGGAAAAGAAGAAGAATAACACTTTAGGATTAATAAGGAATACTAAAAGACTTAGGTTCTAAAGTGTTAGAGTTTCGAAATAGAAAGTTTCTAAGTTAAGAAACTGCTAAATTAGGAAAGCTTCTAAAAATAGAAGGTTAGTTAACCAATTAAGGTGAGTCTAAGAATAACTCATAGGTTAACTAAGGAAAGGAAGTATAGGTGCATAAGAAGTAATAAAAGATTACTTGTGCCTAAAATATGTTATTACGTGATTGTAGATTTCGCGTAAAGGGCGTTGCTTAAGCAAGGAAGCAAAGCTAAGGTAAGGAATTACGATCCTAAGTACTCTTGTATATCAAATTCGTTTGGAAACTCCATCGAGTCTTTTCAAAACGTGAATGCTATCTGTGGCTGATAGTAATTTTTAAAATACTCTTACGAAATGTATCGTCATTGGAAATTCTTTATTCTATGATATGTTCTTGTTCATGGAATATCTGCAAATATTGAAATTGCTATGTGTGTTCTTGTACCTCTGAATGCACTGTATGTATTAACTAGTATGCATTATTATATGCTAGTTATGAAATTATGCTTAATGAGAAAAGCATGTATTATGAAAATCGACATCAATGTAGGTGATCGATATGGGAATACTTAATGTAGGGTATAACCCATGAAACTATGCTTAATGAGAAAAGCATGTATTATGAAAACACGACATCAATGTAGGTGTTCGTTGTTTTTGGGTATACTCAATGTAGGGTATAACCCATGGAATTGACGGAAGTCTGAAAGTATAACAAAATTGTAGTGCCACACTTTCTTTGTTATGAAATATACACATATTTGTTGTCTATAACTTATCCTTGAATAAAATTTTTGGATTCGTTCATTCTTGTCGTCTCCTCATTGTACCGATGAGACCACGTATGAACTTACTGGGCATTGTTCGCTCATTCCTTCATTTTCTTTTTCCCTCAGGATCGGAATAGAAAGGAGGAGAACCGTCATCAGGAAGAGACGGAGCAATTTAGTAGAATAAATGAATTATTTAATGATTCCGAATTTCAGAACTCTTATTAGTACTAGTTATTGTACTTAGCCGTTACATCTGATTTTTCCGCACTTATGTAATGGTTTGAATTAAGTTATCATTGTGGACCCGTCGTTTGGGGTATTTATTTATGTTTATGGAATTACGGAAATTATGGAAATTCGGGGTCGTTACAGTTGGTATCAGAGCTCCGGTTTTAGGTCTCATGGGAAGAATACCTTTAGCCTTAGGGAACCTTAGTTCTAAGAAATTCTAGAATGAAGGTAACCCTGAACTTAGATTTAAGTCATGCCTCGCTCTAGAATGTTTATGAGAGTGAGGTAGACTAAGTGGAAAAGTTAAAGGTATAACTTACTTATATGCTTGAATGAAAGAGAGTTATTGTTTAAGTATGAATCATATATATTAGATGCTAATGAAATCTATTTTGTTTTGTTTAGGAAATGGCACGCAGACCGATGAAATCTGTGAGGACTAGAGCTGTTAAGACAGAGACATTACTGGCCCAGGAATCGAGGATCAAATCACTTGTGAAGGAAGTAGAAGGTCTTAAGAAGAAAGCAAGTAGGGCAGAGGAGAAATGGCTTATGACTACTGCTCAACTATTGAAGGTTGAAGATAGAGCTAAAACCCTTGAAGATAAGCTTAAGGAAGAGGTGCAATCAGTTAAGTTTTTAGAAGAAGACTGTGAAATTCTGATGGACTTGAGGAAACAAGAAGACAAAGAACATGAGAGAGAGATAAAGGAACTCACTGACAAGCTACAGAAGGAAACCCAAAAGGCCAACGATATGGAGGTAAGTGCTAGAGTTGCTCATAGGGAGTGGACCCGGTTAAGTGGACAGTTAGCTGAGACAAGTATGACGGTCTATAGGCTGCAGAGAGAGATAAATGAGCAAGACCAGCGTGAGGCAGGGCTGACCGTAAATCTTTATGAGTGGTATGGCAAGTATCACGAAGTAAATGCAGAATATAGGAAGCTGATTGTGGAATTCGTTGAGGCTACGAAAACCAATTGGAGAGCAGCTACTCCACCCAACTAGAGACAGAGGAATTATTTATTTAGCTAGTTGTTTTATTTTGTTTGGAAGCAAGTACTTTTAGTATGCTAGTTTGTTTTCTTTTGTGGTTGATGAACCATTAGTTATTATTTTTGAACCAATAGTTTTAGTTCCACTTAGATGGAAGAAATAAAGTTGCTTAGTTATTCAATAATCCTTAAGTGTGGAAATGTGTGAATGACTATAATATTATAATATCTACAGGAATTTAAAAAGGGTCAAGTAAAAATGATCCGAAGAAAAAAGGAAAAAGACTAGCCAAATGATGGGCTAGTGAGAAAATTATAACCGTTTGATGAAACGGAAAATCCCCAAAGATTAAACATCTAATCTGTGAAGACAGAAATATGAAAAATAATTCAGTCTGTTGAGACGAAACCTTAAAACATTTACTAGCTAGACGACTACAGGTACATATGTAGCGAACTAGATAAACTAGTCTTGATAATTCTTACTACTTACTGTTGAGTGAGTGGTCTATTATACGATAAATCGTAGTAATAATAAAAGTATTATGCAGATGTCGCATAATGGAAACCGTAGGGGAAACCGTAACGCTGGGAACGGAAACGATCAAGGGCAAGATCCCATGGCGGCAGTGTTACAAACTCTGAATCAAACATTGGCAGGAATTGGCCAAGTAGTGACCGGTTTAGCTCAAGAGAGACCGGCAGCTCAAACTCCATTACGAGATCCCCTGGAGTTATTTCAAAGGAGAAACCCAGAGTCTTTTTCTGGGAGTGCGAAAGAAAATCCGCAAGAGTGGATTAAGAGTATGGAGACTATATTTGGGACCTTGACTTGTACACCTGAACAGAAGGTGATATTTGCTACGTTTATGCTGAAAGGAAAAGCCAAATCATGGTGGGAAGCCGAGAAGCGGGCTGGAACTGCTCGGGGAATTTCGAAATATACTTGGGAAGCGTTCAAGACAGCTTTTATTGACAAGTACTATCCTGATAGTGTTAGAAATGCCAAAGTAGCAGAATTCATGATGCTGAGTCAAGGAAGCATGACAGTAGACGAGTACTGTGAAAATTTCACAGACTTAATGGAATTTGCCCCAACATTTTTTGATAATGAAGAACAAAAGGCCAGAAAATTTGAGACAGGGTTAAGTGACCGAATCAAGTACCGGATCACCCCATTAATGCTGAAAACTTATGCTGATGTACTAGAAAGAGCTAAGGTGGTTGAAAGAGAGGCTAACAGCTACCGCAGTAAGAAAGAGGAAAAAGATAAGGCTACGAGCAAAGGAGCTAGTGGACAAAAGGAGTCCGCGGGAAATTGGAACAAAGAGGGGCATAACAACAAAAGGAAGGTCGTGGACGATGGCCGCGACAAGAACAACTATGCAACAAAACATCCAACCAATAATTCTGGAAACCGAAAGGAAGGCAATAAGAAGGAGGCTCCAGAGCAAGGGGCTATGGAGAAGTGCCAAATTTGTGATAGAATCCACAATGCTGACAGCTGTTGGTACAAGGAAAAGAAATGTTACACATGCGACAAGGTGGGGCATCCTAGATGGAAATGTCCCGAAGCGAAGAATAATGAGCCTGCTCCAGGAGCAAGGAATACCAATGGAGGAGGGAATGGAGGCGGTCGTGGGCGAGTATTCACCATGACGGCAAAGGCAGCAAGTACTTCGAATGATTTAGTGGCAGGTACACTCCAAATTTCTTTTAGTAACGTCTATGCATTGATTGACACGGGCGCTACTCATTCGGTGATAAGTAGTTCTGTAGCAAGGAACCGAAATTGAAACCCGAACCGCTAGAAACACCTTTAGTGATAGATACTCCAACTAATGAAGCGATACCTATCACAACCTGCTATAAGCATTGTCCTTTAAAGATAGGAGGCACCGAAATACCAGTAGAGTTCATTGAGCTAGAATTGAACGAATTTGATATTATATTGGGTATGGATTGGTTAGCTACCAACCACGCTAATGTAGATTGCCATAAGAAGGAAGTTACCTTCCAAGGACAAGATGGGAAAGAATATAGGTTCGTAGGGGCGAAACCTAGAAGGCCGATAAGTATGATCACGGTAATGAAGGCTCGAAAACTACTGAGGAAAGGATGTGAAGGATTTTTGGCCTATATCGGCGAGACCGATACCAAGGAAGTAAATATAGAATCGTTGGAAGTAATAAGGAATTCAAGGACGTGTTTCCTGAAGACTTGCCAGGGATACCACCAGAGAGAGAAGTCGAATTCTCGATAGAATTGGTACCGGAGACGACACCAATATCGAGAGCACCGTATAGAATGGCTCCCACAGAATTGAAGGAATTGAAAGAGCAGCTGCAGGAATTGTTAGACAAGGGTCTGATCCGACCGAGTGTTTCACCTTGGGGTGCACCGGTGCTATTTGTGAAGAAGAAGGATGGGTCGATGAGGCTGTGCATTGACTACCGTGAGTTGAATAAGGTGACAATCAGGAATCAATATCCGTTGCCAAGGATAGACGACTTGTTTGATCAACTAAAAGGAGCGTGTTACTTCTCGAAGATAGACCTTCGTTCTGGGTATCATCAGTTGAGGGTTAAAAGCGAGGACGTTGCTAAGACTGCCTTTAGAACAAGGTATGGACATTTTGAGTTCGTTGTGATGCCATTCGGACTAACCAATGCACCAGCAGCATTTATGGAATTGATGAATAGATTATTTCATGAGTATCTAGATAAGTGCGTTATTGTATTTATTGATGACATACTAGTATATTCGAGAACTAAGGAGGAGCATGCAGAACACTTAAGATTGGTACTGGAAATTTTAAGGAAGCAGAGATTGTATGCTAAGTTTAAAAAGTGTGAATTTTGGTTGGAAAAGGTAGCGTTCTTGGGACACGTGGTGTCTAGGGATGGAATCGCGGTAGACCCGGCGAAGATAGAAGCCATAGTGAATTGGGAGAGACCAAGCACAGTGACAGAGATAAGAAGTTTCTTGGGATTAGCAGGATACTATCGGAGATTTGTGGAAGGATTCTCGAAATTGTCTGGACCGTTGACAAGGGCGACTCGAAGGCGGCAAAGTTTATATGGTCGGAAGAATGTGAAATGAACTTTCAAGAACTCTGGAGAAGAGGTTGGTAACGGCACCGGTTTTGGTAGTACCCGAGGGTCGAAGGTTTTGTAATCTATAGCGATGCATCATTGAAAGGGCTAGGTTGTGTACTAATGCAGAAAGAGAAGGTCATAGCGTATGCCTCGAGACAGTTAAAGAACCATGAAAAGAATTACCCAACTCATGACCTTGAATTAGCTGCAGTGGTTTTTGCATTGAAGATATGGAGACACTATTTGTATGGTGCGACATGTCAGATATACACGGACCACAAGAGCCTTAAGTATATTTTCACCCAGAAGGAATTGAATATGAGGCAAAGGAGATGGCTCGAGTTGTTGAAGGACTATGATTGTACAATTTTGTACCACCCTGGAAAGGCAAACAAGGTGGCTGATGCATTAAGTAGGAAGAATCATGGGAGTTTAGCAATGCTAGTTTCTAAGGGAATCAGCTGGGAAAACATGGAAATTTCAAGCATAGAGGTGCGAGTTAAAGGGTATCTAGCTCAGTTAGTTGTTCAACCTATGCTTTTGGAGAGAATCAAGGAAGCTCAAGGTGTAGATGAGGAGAGGGATGCTCTGGTAGGAAAAGGACAGGGAAAGGATCTTCGCATGGGCGAAGATGGAATTTTGAGGTATCAAAAGAGAATATGGGTACCAAGTAACGAAGAGATAAAAAGAGAAATCTTGAAGGAAGCACATTGTTCAAGATTCTCAGTTCACCCAGGAAGTACCAAGATGTATAGAAATTTGCGAGAATCATTTTGGTGGAACAACATGAAAGGAGACGTGGCTGATTTTGTGGCAAGATGTTTGGTGTGTCAGGAAGTGAAGAGTAAACACCAAAAGCCTGCGGGATTACTACAATCGTTACCTATTCCGGAATGGAAGTGGGATCACATAGCGATGGATTTAGTGGTTGGACTGCCAAGGACGTTGAAAGGTCAAAATACAATTTGGGTGATAGTGGACAGATTAACAAAGTCGGCTCACTTCTTAGCAATCAAAGTGACCGATTCACTAGAGAAGTTGGCCAAATTGTACATTGACGAGATAGTACGACTACATGGGATTCCAGTTTCGATAGTGTCAGACAGGGACAGAAGGTTTACATCAAAATTCTGGAACAGTTTACAACAAGCATTGGGAACGGAGTTGACAATGAGTACATCTTTTCATCCACAGACGGATGGACAGTCGGAAAGAACAATTCAAACTTTGGAAGATATGCTAAGGGCTACGTCGTTGGATTGGCAAGGCACTTGGGACGAACACTTATCTTTAGTAGAGTTCGCATATAACAATAGTTTTCATGCGAGTATTGGAATGGCTCCATATGAGGCACTTTATGGGCGAAAGTGTAGATCGCCTACTTGTTGGGATGAAGTAGGTGAACGGAAATTGACAGGACCAGAACTAGTCCAAGTAACTGCTGACAAGGTACAACAGATTCGTAAATGGTTGTTAACAGCGCAAAGTAGGCAGAAATCGTACGCAGACAACAGACGACGTGACTTAGAATTTCAAGTGGGAGATCATGTATTTTTGAAGATTTCACCAACCAAAGGTGTCATGAGGTTTGGTATAAAAGGAAAGTTGAGTCCAAGGTACGTAGGACCATTTTAGATCTTGGATAGAGTTGGAAAGGTGTGAAATTACCCGGATCTGAGAGGCAGCGCGATCGCCCCCCGGCATCTGGCATCTTTCGCGTTGGGGTGGTTCGCCTCGCCGTTTTGTTTTCGCAATTTGTAGAGTCGCCACGCCGTTTTTATTAAGCCCAAAACATTGAAAAAGGGCATCAGTTTAAAGATAATTTTAAACTGTTTTTGTGTGATGATATTTTGAGTTCGGAGGTCAGATGACTCCTCGGGAAGAGAATATTAGAATATTAGAGCTCACCCGAGTCGCCTCGTAAAACGAGTCTTTCGGATACCCCTAATATCCTTTAAATGTTGTGTGTGTTTGTGTGTGCTTTTAAAAATGCATGCTGTATCGGATGTCTACATTGTATACTATGTATTGAAATGTATTGAAATAGTGATGGAAGGAAGCCTTACTAATGTTGGTTCGTGTCTGTCTTCCGCTGAGGAATAGTGTTTGAGGTCGGAGTAGCGTTCCGGTATGGATCGGGATTGCTTCGGGAGGGACCGGTTGTCTGCGGACAGAGTTTCGGCGTGAGTTGATGTTGCAGGCTGCGTTCGGGCAGAGGTTCGGCGTGCGTTGGGGTGGCAGGAGTCACTCGGGCAGAGTTTCGGCGTGATTTGGGATCACCGGTTTGACTCGGAAAGAGCCGGGACACCGTGGAAAGACCAGGCAAGGCCTCGGAGTACCACGAGGGGCCTCAGAGTACCTCGAGAGTGCCTCGGGGCAGCGCGGGAGCGTCGCGAGAGCGCTCGGGGAGGCTTCGGAGCACCACGAGGGGGCTCGGAAGGCCTCGGAAGGATCCGAAAGGGGCCGGGAATGCCTCGGAAGGACTTAGAGGGGAAGCCAGAAGGCCTAGGGAGGAAGAGAGAAGTGGGAGGTGTGTGAAAATGAGGAGGGGGAGCCCTCTATTTATAGTGCCAGATTTGGTGCAAAGAGGTCCGTACGGACCTCCCTGGTAATCCAGACTTTTGGTTTTCCTCGATTTGAGGGAATATGTGATGATGGTGAATATTTTGAAATCATGATGTCCCCTAAGCAATAAGGTCCGTACGGACCATCTTGACATACAAAGAGGTCCGTACGGACCAACTCTGCAGGAGGGTAATCATTTTCCCCGGGATTTGAGGAAATATTGTGGACTTTAAGAGGATTCAGTAATTATTAAAGCAAAGAGGTCCGTACGGACCATTATTGCTTTTCCAATTTCCTGAAAATTCCCAAAAGGTCCTTTTGTCCCTTTTTATCCCAGAAAGGCTCCTCCCTTGGTTTGGCTGGGGGTTTTGAGAGGGTTTTGAGTGCCAGAGGTCGTCGAGACTGCGTTGATGAGTCTGCGGTGTTTCCCGTGTGCTTGAAATGGGGTGATCCAGATTGGGGTACTTACAGAAGCCCCTCGACGACGTCGCTTATGAAAGAAGTGGGGTCGCCGATAAGATAAGGGTCCTAATTTGGATCGCGTGCTGGGAGATAAAGTGATCGGGGAGGTCAGTGTGAGGACGTGGTGGTGTCCTATTGTGTGACCGTTTAGGTCGCAGGGCCGGACCCCGTGATAGGATTCCTACGTATCCCCGGCGGGAATCAAGCACAGTCGTAGTTCGAGGTCGTGAAATTGTGAGTGCGGGCGTGGTGGTGCCACGAAGTGTTGTGTGACCGCCGAGGTCGGTGGTAAGGACGTGGTGGTGTCTGGGTGACCGCATGGGTCGATGGCCGGACCCCTGTGATAGGATTCTACGTATCCCCGGCGGGAATCAAGCACAGTCGTAGTTCGAGGTCATGAACCGCGAGTGCGGGCGTGGTGGTGCCCTGAAGTGTCGTGTGACCGCCGAGGTCAGTGGTAAGGACGTGGTGGTGTCCTAGGATGTGGTGACCGCCGAGGTCAATTGTGAGGACGTGGTGGTGTCCTGGGATGTGGTGACCGCCGAGGTCAATTGTGAGGACGTGGTGGTGTCCTGGGATGGAAATTTTACGATTTTCCTAATCGGGTGGTTTAAGGCCTTCCGGGCCGGAGATAGTGATTTGGGAGGTTTATACGGTCTTCCGGACCGAGTGGTTTAAAGCCTTCCGGGCTGGGGATAGCGTGAGGACTTGAATCGTCTTCTGAATGTGGTTGCGCCACGCGCGAGGACTGTTAATCGTCTTCAGGCGGCGGTTGGTGCCACGCGGGAGGACTTTGAATCGTCTTCTGGCGGCGGCTGGTGCCACGCGGGAGGACTTTGAATCGTCTTCTGGCGGCGGTTGGTGCCACGCTGGAGGACTTTGAATCGTCTTACGCGGCGGTTGGTGCCACGCGGAGGACTTTGAATCGTCTTCTCGGCGGCGGTTGGTGCCACGCGGGAGGACTTTGAATCATCTTCGGCGGCGGTTGGTGCCACGCCCAGAGGACTTTGAATCGTCTTCTGGCGGCGGTTGGTGCCACGCTGGAGGACTTTGAATCATCTTCTGGCGGCGGTTGGTGCCACGCTGGAGGACTTTGAATCGTCTTCTGGCGGCGGTTGGTGCCACGCGGGAGGACTTTGAATCGTCTTCTGGCGGCGGTGGTGGAGGCATGGCTGCCTTGAGCTTTGAGAGGTTTAGATGTCTCGTGCTTCGTCAGTTGGGGAGAAGGTTGGACTTACGATGGTTGCCGGTGTTCATCCGTTGGGGATTTATCGTGGCCTTGTAGGGGCTTGCAAGGATTCCCTTTTTTTGACTTGCTGGGGAAAGAGCTCGGGCTTACTTTGATGGCCGGTGCTTGTGTTGTTGATGAGTGGGCAATGATGATGGCCGGTGATTGCTTCACCATTTGGCATTTTAGAGGCGTTTCGTGCCTTGGGATTTGTATTCGGAGGTGTTGGCTCCTTCTTGCGCTTGTTTTGCCGTTGAGTGGGCAAAGTTCGGGCTTACATTGACGGCCGGTGCTGGGGATAAGTAGTCTTGTATGATTTCCCTTTGACTTGTTGGGAAAGGAGCTCGGGCTTACTTTGATGGACGGTGCTTGAGTTGCCGTTGAGCATTTTGGAGGCGTCTTGTGCCTTGATATTCGTGCTGGGAGGTTTTGGCTCCTTCTTGAATTGCCGTTGAGTGGGCGAGGACCGGTCTTACATTGACGGCCGGGGATTGAATTGCCGTTGGAGTGGGCGAGGTTCGGGCTTACACTGACTGCCGGGGATTGAATTGCCGATGGAGTGGGTGAGGTTCGGGCTTACACTGACTGCCGGTGCTTGCGTTGCCGATGGAGTGGGCGAGGTTCGGGCTTACACTGACTGCCGGTGGTTGAATTGCCGTTGGAGTGGGCGAGGTTCGGTCTTACACTGACTGCCGGTGGTTGAATTGCCGTTGGAGTGGGCGAGGACCGGTCTTACATTGACGGCCGGGGATTGAATTGCCGTTGGAGTGGGCGAGGTTCGGGCTTACACTGACTGCCGGTGGTTGCGTTGCCGTTGGAGTGGGCGAAGCTCGGGCTTACACTGACTGCCGGGGATTGAATTGCCGTTGGAGTGGGCGAGGTTCGGGCTTACACTGACTGCCGGTGCTTGCGTTGCCGTTGGAGTGGGCGAGGTTCGGTCTTATACTGACGACCGGTGGTTGCGTTGCCGTTGGAGTGGGCGAAGCTCGGGCTTACACTGACTGCCGGTGGTTGAATTGCCGTTGGAGTGGGCGAGGTTCGGGCTTACACTGACTGCCGGTGCTTGCGTTGCCGTTGGAGTGGGCGAGGCTCGGGCTTACACTGACTGCCGGTGGTTGAATTGCCGTTGGAGTGGGCGAGGTTCGGGCTTACACTGACTGCCGGTGGTTGAATTGCCGTTGGAGTGGGCGAGGTTCGGTCTACACCGATCGCCGGTGGTTGAATTGCCGTTGGAGTGGGCGAGGTTCGGGCTTACACTGACTGCCGGTGGTTGAATTGCCGTTGGAGTGGGCGAGGTTCGGTCTTACACTGACTGCCGGTGGTTGAATTGCCGTTGGAGTGGGCGAGGTTCGGGCTTACACTGACTGCCGGTGCTTGCGTTGCCGTTGGAGTGGGCGAGGTTCGGGCTTACACTGACTGCCGGGGATTGAATTGAAGGGTTAGGGACCATTCTGCACTTGGATTTGCTGAAAAAGGCCTTAGGACAGCCAGGGGCAAAGATTATAAGGGCAGGAAAGTAATTTGGCCCTCCCTTGCAAGAAGGTCCGTACGGACCAACCTGGATGCAAAGAGGTCCGTACGGACCACTTTGATTTTTTACAGTTCCCAGGTTTTGACCGGGTTAAAATGCCGAGGCATCCCCTTTCATTTCCCATTCCCAGTTTCACGAACCATCCGAGAGAGAGAGAGAGGAAGAAACCTCCATATTAGACCAAAATCTTCCATTCTTCGCTTGAATCGCTTGCAATGGCGGAAGGATCTCGAAGGAATCGTCGTCAACGCAGTCAAGAAGTGGTCGAGCAACGGATGGAGCTCCAAAGAAATTGGATCTCGTTTGTTCCATCTTCAAAGAATCCGGATGTCTTGTATCCAAATCCGTAGGTGCACAATCGTCGTTCTAGGAACGTCGGGGAGGTAAGAAATCCGTTCCGTTTTGATTCCCTGCTCGAATTTTTTGAATGCTAGAACTAGGTTTTAGTTTTTCGCATTTTTGAATTTTTGTTATTTTTTATGCCTTTTGTGAAATTCTTGATGAATTGTTAAAAATGGACATGTAAAAATTGTGGGTATGTGTATTTTGTGCAGAAATGTGTAGATTAACTTTTATTTGTGAAAATAAAGTGCCTCTCTAATGAAATGCATGCTTTGGTGTTTTGTACCTAATGCTATTTCTGTATGTACATTATGAGAAAAGTTTGTCGTGTAGTGACAAATTTTGTGAGAAAAATGTGACATGTGCCGTATTTTGTGACGGGTTTTGTCTGAAAGTGTGTGCCGTGTAGGGACGGATTTTTGTTATGCAGTGTGTGCCGTGTTCTTGGGTGACGGACTTTGTGGGGAAAATATGTGCAATATGTGCTGTGTTTTTGTGACGGGTTATATGTGCTTTTGCCGTGTTGGGACGGACTTTTTTGGAAAATGTGTCGTGTAGGGCTTAATCCCTCTTTTGAGAAAATGTGTACAGTGTGTGCCATGTTTTTGTGACGGACTGCATGGGAAAAACTATATGTATAATTGTAAGTACCCAAATCCGGATCGTCCAAATCCGTCAGAAAGTTAACCGAAATCCGTTAACTGGCCCGCTCCAGGTTAACCGGAACTCGTTAAACTCCCCGTTGCTGTGCCAACGAGACGTCCCGGGACTGCCCCGTGCATCCCGACGTCAAACCGTACTTATCACGTGACATCTCACGTAAAAGTATGGCTTTCCCTGAAAAACGCATTTTCCGGCAAGACTTTCCGGGCGTTTCGGACATTTCCTGACCGTTATTTTAAAAAACGGACAAAACCGGGACCGGGGAACGAACTCCCACACTTCTGGTGAGTCACAGGACACGTGTCCTGCATGCCACCTCCCTCTAGTCACTCGTCAATCACAAATCAAGGCCAAAAGACCAAAATACCCCTGGTTTGCAAGCCAAGTCCGGCCGGACTCACTGTGCAATTTTCCTGAAATTGCCAACAAGTCCTCCAGATTTCCAAAATTCCCAAAACCCCTGAAATTCAGTCCAAGTTCGGCCGGACTCCTACTGCAATTTTCACCCTATAAATAGAAGTTGCTGTCAAAGGCAAAAGGAGGATTTTGATACAAAAAATCACATACCCCACGGTCCAAACTGGTTTCCACCCCGCCCGAGCTCCCGTTTTGTCTCGCTTCGCGTGAAAGCTTCGTATTTCGATCAAATACGCACCCTACAACTTCGAAACAACCTTTCGAATAACTTTCCGTGTCCCGTGCACACCTCCCGAGCCAAAGGAGTCGACCCTAGCCATAGGTACAACTCCCTCTCTCTGAATCTTCCGTTCCGTCTCCTGTTTACGCGCCGCCGCTATAATCAAGCTCTCGAACGTCATTGTCAAAATGTAGACGCCTCCGTCTAACGGGGTCCGATACGTTTTAGACCCTCGATCCTCTTCTCTTTCCGTAAGAGAAGTAATCACGTGTTAAAACGGCGTTCCGACCCCGTTCCGTTTACTTTCACGTCATTTACAATTCCGAGCCGTTTGGCCTCGTTGATCGTCATTTACAATTCCGAGCCGTTTGGCCTCGTTGATTGTCATTTACACTTCCGAGCCGTTTGGCCTCGTTGATCGTCATTTACACTTCCGAGCCGTTTGGCCTCGTTGATCGTCATTTACAATTCCGGATCGTTTGATTCCGTTGACACCGCTTTAAATACTGTCATTTACAAGTCCGATCCGTTTGGATTGTGATAGTATTTACTTTTCAAAAGTCCGAGTCGCAACCCGATTCGTTGATCGCATATCATTTAATACGCATTTTTCCCGTAAAAATCGTTAACAATGTAATGCCCGGTTCAAAACCGGAGTTCGTCCGTCGAACTCTCTTTCAAAACGCGCGAAATGACGTTCGGCCTCCGAACGCTCGTCTTCAAACTCAAAGCCGCCATTTGACACTTAAAATCATTTAATACGCATTTTTCTCGTAAAAATCGTTAACAATGACTCGTACGGTTCAAAGTCGACGTTTGCCACACAAACGCTCATTTCAAATTTAAAGTCGACGTTTGCCACGCAAACGCTCATTTCAAACTCAAAGTCGACGTTTGCCACGCAAACGCTCATTTCAAACTCAAAGTCGACGTTTGCCACGCAAACGCTCATTTCAACTCAAAGTCGACGTTTGCCACGCAAACGCTCATTTCAAACCCAAACCGACGTTTGTCATTCAAACGCTCGTCTTTTCAAACAAAGTCACCTAATCAACGTTTGTCACTCAAACCAAGATTAAGCTTGTCATTCAAGCCCCCATTTCAAAATACACACACACACACACACACGATTTCGAGAAAGGTAGAAAGACTCGTCATGCGAGGCGTTTCTGCGATCTCGTAATACTCTACCCGAAACGTAACGTGACCTCCGAACCTAACAATCTCTGGTACTAAAAAGCTTTTTACTCGTTTTTGCTGCCAATAAAAATGATCCCCGTTTTCAAAGCCTTTTCCTAAGTTTTTGCTACCAATAAAAATGACACCATTTTCAAAAGCCGTTTCTCAACGTTTGGGCTCAAAATACAAAACCGCGTGGCGATTCCTCATTCTGCTCCTTCCCGTGACGCGAGGTCTCGACACCAACCCCGCGGAAGACAACCGCCTTTTCCGCCGCCCGCGCGAAAAAGATCGGGTAATTTCGCTTGGCGACTACTGGGACAAGATACTTTTTCAAAACTACCGTTGTTTTCTAAAAAGCCTTCCGTGGGTCAAACTTTCGTTTACCCTTCCTCGTTTCGTGTGCGTGTGTTACTTTAAACCTCAAACGGTTTTTTTCAAAAGGCATTACATTGTCAACTTTTCAAAATCTTACCATGTTTGTGCATTCCCATCCATGTTTGATTTTCATGTCGTCTTTGAACCGTGCATCATAAATTCTTTAAGACACATTCTCAAAAATCTCTGTTTTTACTCGTAAAAGAATTTTAGCGACCGCACACTACGCGCACTTGCCGCCTCGGAACACCGCACTTCACGTGCACTTGCCGCGCCTGCACACCGCACACTACAACCCCTAACCCGGATGGCCTTATCGCTGCACTCCGATTGGTCTCGCGTACACCTTTCGGGGGCGCACGGGGTCTTCCCAAACATCCCATCCTAGCCCGTGTAAACCATGCACTCCTTTGTGTCACACTTTGTCCAAGACCCCGGTTGGTTTTTGGCTTAGCTCGTGTCATAAAGCCTAAGTGTATATTTTTCACGCTGGGCCCCGCTCCGAGTCAAGCTCGAGAGTTTTTAGACCAAAGGTCGTTCCCGACCCGAAGTCTTGAGCTTTTCAACCTTGACTTTGACGCGGAGCTCTGCCGAAAAATATACCCGAAGGTTCAATGTGACGCCGTGTCACCAAACCTCGCCGTATGTACCGTGCCAGCCACAACTTGGCCAACGCTAAAAGCTAAAGGTCTCTCGCACAAGCGAGTCAGGAGAGGTCATGCCCAAATTTTGGCACGACTCCCGCCTTAACTTAAGGACGTTGACCTCGACCGTGGCCCGTATGCCGCACACGTCGAAAGTTTGCGTGATCAGCTAGCCTTAAGTTCACTTTTTCCTTTGTCGGTGGAACTCGCTTGCCTTATCAGACCTCGCTCGGGATAGTCCGTCCTGAGAAAGATGATCTACAATGGAAACGAGGGGCTTATAAGCGTAGTGACGAGATCCACCGATTAGAGCTCTAGGATTAGTTGCGAAAAGAAGACACGCTCTTTTCCAACCAATTAGGACTCGAGAAAACGCGCTTTAAGTAAACTTTAATCGGTAATCGCACATTGCACAAGCCCGAAAACCTTGAGCCAAATACCCTTTTCCGAAGCCTAAACCCTTCCTTTCGTTCCTCGCAATGAGCGTAAAGTGGTTCATATTTCCGGCCGCCGCCTTGCCAGATCACAAGAACGGCAATGGCCGTACGCTTCTTCCCTCGCCCTCACTGTAATTTCCGACATGTCTAGCTCACCGAGAAATCGTGATCGGGAAGGACCCCGCCACCGGTAATGTATATGACATTGGAAGAAGCCATCCGGCTTGTGAGGTTCACAAGAGGCGTAAAGAAGATCGCCAGAATTTCGTGGTACGCCTTTCCGAATGAGCGTGGTATAGCAGCCTATCCCCTGGGCCGACGGTACTTTTGTCCTGGTAGAGGATGACGATTCCCCAAAACCAGCTTCACCAAACCTTCAATCAGGTTCCTCCCCGCCAACTTACGGATGCCTTCCAACCAAGGAAACAAATGACCTAGGCTCCATGTTGCCACCTCTCGTGGCAACCCCGTCAATTTTGGTCACCCCTGCTACACCCATCACTCAATATCACCACGCCGCACCGCTGACCATCTCAGATGCCAATATCCTCAATACCCTCCCGGGTTCGTCCCGTTGCCTATACACGATCCCTAAACACCGGGACAAACCCCGATACAGCTCGTAGAAGGCTCCCGTATATTCTCATATACCAAGCCTTCCACCTCCAATCACTACCGCTCACGTGGTAGCACCCGGCGCCGAGCCTCACAGCCCACCACCGGACCCAACCTTAGCTTGGATGGTCGAGCAGATGAAAGACCCGAAAGCCACCATGAGCAGCTCAAAGCAGAAACGTTCAAATCCACGTATCCGGGAATGGTCACGCCTCTCTCGCCAAGTTCGTAATGCCGGAGATGGACCGATTCGATGGAACCGAATGTCCTCAAACGCACGTCGACACTTACGTTCCTGCATGAGAGCAAAAGGAGCAACCCTCCAAAGAAATGGCCGACCACTTCCAAAGATACGCTCAAAAGCTCGCTTACGATGGTTTCGAGGGTCAAGCTCGCGGATCGCCACACTGGGGAACAGATCGCAACATCTTCCCCGGAACGGCATGCATCCAACTTAGAGTGGGAAACAAGTCGCGAGGACTTAATCACCACCGAGCGTAAAGCGGATGAAAGTGTTGGGGAATTCTACAAGAGATGGAGCCGGAAACTCTCCGAAATCATGGAGCCACTCTCCAAAGACGAACGTATGCGGATCTTCAAGTCTTGCTTGAGACCGTCCATCGTAACTCTCATCAGTCACAATTTCTTCCTGCATCTCCGGCCATGGTCAATGCCGGCTCACGCTCGAGAAGGATCTCAAGGAAAAGTTGGCTACCGTGACAGCCGTACAGATACCGCTCAACAAACTGCATTCAATCCCGCACCGGCCCCCGGCAAAGGGAAAGATACGTCCGTCAACTACGCCCATCGTGGACAACAATGGGTAATGTAAACCTGGGCCCCGCAAAGCAACAGCTTCTACTGTGCGCCCCGCCGTACACTTCGACAAGTTGGACATGCCATCGAGCAAGATGCCGGAAGGGCTAATCAAGGAGGGTCTCCTTAAGCCCGTGGCCAATTTCAAACCCAAAGTTCCCGTAGCCAATGCGGACAAGAGCAAATACGCGCCTTCCATCGCATCACGGCCATACCACCGACAACCGCTTGGGGTTACGATACGAAATCCGTAACTTGATAGAAGAAGGCAAGTTAGAGCGCCCCACGGGCCCAATACGCCGGGAATCCTTTCCGAATAATAACGCGTGAACTCCATTGAGCGGGTGCCCAAGAAGTGTGCTACGTAACCAGCTTCCGCCTCTTCTCAAACTGGATCCTCCTCTAATGTTCACATCGCCTACGATGTTTGTGGATCGCTCCGCCCGCCCGGGAGTACGAGTCTCGAGAAACCTGTCCCGAGCAATCCTCCGAGGAAACAAGAAGAAATCCTCTCAACAAAGAATCGAGAGAAAGATACGAAGCCGGGAGATACCAAGCAGTAGGTACACTGGGAGAACCCTCCGGGAGGTACGACTACTACGTACCGTACTCCACTACCCTCTTTGCCTCCAGCCATGCAGCCTCTAGAGCGACATGTGCGGGAAAGCCGAAAAGCCCAACAAACCGTAATCTGCACTCGGAACACCGGAATACCTCGCATCTTGATAGTCTTACCGCGCCGTAAGCCTAACCCTCCGCGGGATCGCCCAAGATTCAACTTGTCCAGCCTTCCGAGCCCTGACCGTAAAGGAAGATCAAGGTCGCCTTGGCAATCGCACTCGATCAATGTGCTAACCAAGGGCGGCAACCGCCACAGCAGCCTCAACATACTCCCGAGGTTCCAAAGAAAGGCTTTACCTCGCAAAGAGGAAGACAGAAACGGATGGCCGGATGACTCTCCTTCTACGGATAGAGACGAGATCTACGACTCCCGCCTCGTATGGCAAAGCATGATCACATTCTCGTGATGAAGACTTACCGAGAGACGCCTCGGGCACAACGAAGCTCAGACATCACTCTCAAACTCAACACCATATCACTCCCGGAGTATTGGTAGATAACGGGTCGCCCGTTAATGTCCTCCCTCTCATCATGATGCGAGCTCTCCGCATCCATGAAATCCATTTGATACCGTCTACTCGACTATCAAGGCCTACGACAACTCGTCTTGTCCCATCCTGGGGACAGTGACTCGAACTTTGGTTCGAAACCCAAATGGTGCCAAAGAAATTCCACGTGATGGACATTCCATCCGAGTTCACATGCTCTCTTTTGGGACGCCCTCGCTACACCACATGAAGGCCATAGCTTCCACTCTCCATCAATGTGTCAAGTTCATCAACCGACAAGGAGATCTCGAAGTCATCCGAGGGGACAAGCTTCCTCATAGGAAACGAAGCCGAGACAAGAGCCAAACGTGTCCGCACTCGTGCACCGGGTTACTCTCCTTCGAATCAACCAAGGGACTATCTGGGGCAAATCTCATCGTAATCCCTCGTAGTCCGGAGATGCTAACTATGTAAACGTACTCGAGCAAAGTGCACTCGGGCCATCCGATACATCAAGTTCAACTGTCGTTTCCAACACTTGGAGGCAGATTGGTAGGAAACGCCGAATATCGCCATGATACGGGCACATAAACCCCTTGCCTCCAATCGGAGATTCGTCGCATTCTCCAAACAAACTCTCTCGGCCCCGCTGTGTGAAGAGGTTTTTGTGATCAAGGTCAACAAGCACCGTCATTCTCGTGATGAATGCATGGAAGTTGTATGGGACGTCCTCCACGAGGAACTACTCGCCGCACCCCTCTTCTCAAACGAAGAGCATGATGTTTTCCTAGCCGCCCAAAGAACGCAATCGACGCAATACGTCCCTACACCCGGATCGAGCGATCGATGACGATGAATCTCGGACTCTCCGGAGTCGAGGACGCGGCGCACCCGCAGCGCACCTCCGCATTCACATGCTCGCTTGAGGACGGAACTCCTTCCGATCGTGTCACCTACGACCAAGGTTCCAATACCATGGAAATTGTCAAGCTCAACGTCCAAAGCATGCATGCCTATCCGACAATTGGAAGCACGTGATTCACGCAACGAGGAATCCCTCTCGATCAAGCGAATGACGACGACTTCACAATATCATCTATTCCAGGTATCCCGATGAAGCCAAGGACCCCGTTCTTGTTATCGATTCTCGCCACACCAAGGTCACCCTCGATGATTGCCTCGCTCACGGTAAACGAGGCACCGGCCAAGCGAGCTCGTAGCTCATCCCTACTTCCAAGTACCACTCTGGCCGGCAACCGGCCCGTGCCGTCGCCAAGCTTATACCCTCAAGCGCCGCCAAGGCCAAGGGCAACAAAGAAAGGAGACCAAGCTCCTCACCCCGCTACAAGTCGATCAACCTCGGGAACGCTTCCACCACCCACCCCGAAAACATCTCGTGAAGGTCTTCCCCGCAAGGCGTAGCCGCCTTCCGACACAGAAATGACCACCTCAAAGATCAACATGCTTCGCTCGATTCGCTCCCACCCGTCACGGCCCATTCGCACATCCCGCCAATCGACCGCTAGCTTTGATAGACTTGGCGATCGAGCGAGATCACGAGACCGTCAACATTGCAGAATTCAATACCCCCGTGGGGTCAATCAACTGCGTATATGGGCAAACTTCTTGGTGATCGAGATTAAGGAAGGACACATGGAATGTCCCGGCCCGACTTCCTTCGTCAATGTAATCCAAGTGTTCCCGCCATTCGGCGATTTGAATGTAATCACGGCTCGACACTAGCCAGACGATGCGCACCTACGGAGACCGCCTAGGTCTCGCAAGGAAAGCTCTCATGGAGCTAGCCGCTCAAGAAAGTCTTCTTGGGACGAAGACCAAGCTCGAAAGACCTACAGTGGACCAAGCCCTTAAAGTGTCACAGCAGCTTTCCGACAGAGAGCTAGAGGCCACTCTAGACCAATTCGACCTCAAGAGTTTTGCTCATGGCAACTTTCCGGACTACCGTCCTGTTCTCATCCAACCCCTCTCGCCAGCCTAAGGGTGGTCAACGGTCCCGATGACCTAGGAGATGGAACGGCACGGCGGAACGAATCCCGCCGCTTACCTTCCCGAGGAAAGCAAGTTCTTCGTGAAAGCGACGACGAAGACGATGAAACCATTCTCTTCCAAGCCGGCATGAAGTCAACAAAACCGGACTCCCAAGGGTCCTCGGGAGGATGGGAACGGATCATCTCCGCACTCAAATTGAAAGGCCAACTCAGGGAGGAAGGTCTATTTAAAAACAGGAGGAGGATGGAAATTCGCCTCGAGCAACTACTCGTGGAAATTCCACACCTACACCTTCATTTACATAAACAATCAACTCGGGACAAAGAACTCACACATGGGCAGATGTTCGGGAAGCCGTATACTCGCCTTCCGACATACCCGCCACTCGATAAAGCGTAGAAGAAAACTCTCCCTAACGGAGGTTTACCTAGACCGCCGCACGCAGCTTCAAGGAAGCACCGGCTATTCTCACATGGGAAGAAACGCAGCATTAACTCTCGACGCAGCTCCGCCGCAAGAAGGTTGATCCGGGGCCCAGAGTGGAGGAAAACTAGCCAACCACGAGTATCGCTGCACTCCAACCTGCATCGCCCGAGTATGTTTCAAGAAGAAGGAAAGGAACGCGATATACCGTGAAGAGATCAAGGAGACCGTTCGCTTGAGCCGAGAACTCTCCAACCTCCCCCGGAGGGTCGCAACGCACGCTTCGCCTGTGCAACCACCGTTGTGCACCGACATTCGAACAACCGGTCAAACTATAGGCTACCTCCCCGCAGAGGCACCTAAGCGCATCCCGGGACGTAATCCGTCAAGCCGCCGAAGCTCCCGGGAATTCATCCACAATCAATGAGTTGAGGGAAGACGCATGGCCCTATGCTACGAGGAATCCTCCTCTAACTATGGCTCAACTCGTAGTAGTACTGCTCGTAAGGGACCAAACCCGATGTCGCCGTTCTAACCCGATCGGGTCAAATCCACGCATTACCACCTAAGGCCACCAAAAGCCGACGGAGCGACCAGGCCCGGCCACCGCAGACGCAAGTTCCTTGAAAGAGGACCCGATCCTCACTCACCAAGCGACTCAGGCGAACATTTCCCCTTTGGTCTCTCGCCACCTCCTCTTATCCTCACAAGCTCAAGCTAGAGGAAAGCTCGGCCCGTACCATGGTCCCCGTGGACGCAACCCCGCATGAAGTCATTCGATGATTGGTAACATCCACTATGGCAACATTATCACCTTCACTGCATTTGGACCTTCCAAAATTTGGGGCCGATCACAATGAGCCGCTTTACATCACACCCACTGGACGAGCATCGTCTTCCTCGCGTGTTGGTAGACGGAGGTTCCGGAATGAATGTCTTGCCCGCCAAGATGATGGATCTGCTTGACATCAAGCCCACAGATCTTAAGCCTTCAGTCCACACTGTCAAGGCCTATGACTCTACTTCCCGTACTGTTCTCGGGGTTGCTACTCTTAACATCTGGTTCGGCAAGCGGGTGATCCCCACCGAATTCCAAGTGTTGGACATTCCAATAACTTTCACAGCCATCCTGGGGCGTCCTGATAAGTGACTATTATATAGTCATTTATCCTTATTTTTATATACTTTTTATTGCATAAATCATCATTTCTCATTTCATTTCATATACTTTTTAGTTCCTTTTCCTTATTTTCTAGATTTTAAGCTTTTGGTATTTTTCTTGCTTTTTAAGACAGGTTTTTAGTTCATTTTTATCAAAAGGATACTTGGACACTTCAAGGCAAAAGACTTGGGAGAGCACCAACCAAATCAAGCACACAAAGTTAAAATTCAGACAGAGCGGCCGTGCAGCAAAGATAGAGCGGCCGTGCACTTGGCCTTTTTCAGGCCATTTTTGGCCCTAAATTATAGAGTGGCCGTGTCTTGAAGAGGGAGCGCCCGTGTCATCTTATGGAGCGGCCGTGCAGCTTATATAGGAGCGGCCGTGCTAAGTGTCAAGACTTAAATTCAAATCTGGCGCCAAGGGTCACACGGCCGTGCAACTTCCTTGACGCGGCCGTGCAAAACGCGACTGCAGACGTAAAGGCACCTTTTGCTTGCACCTGATTGAAGAGTTCCCTCCTTTTTATAAATAGGACCCTAGTGATCAGTCTAAAACACGAATTATTAGAGAGAAACTACTGATATTAGATAGATAGAAAACACAAATACTTGTGATAACAATTTCTAAGGAGATTTGAAGATCAAGTCATTATTTTGTTCTTGAAGTCACTTTGGAAGAAGAGCAATAAAAGTGAAGCATTATTTCCAGCATTTGTTCATCATAAGTCTTTCTTACTCAATCTCTTATTTTAATTGCTTATATATTATAAATGGCTTGTGAGTAATCCCCCATATTCTTGGGGTTGGAAACTCAAAAGCATGCTTATTCATCATCTAAAAATGATTAGTCTTGTCTTCTTTCTTCATCTAAAACAATCTCTTTATATTATTCTCTAAATGCCTTACTTATTGGCGATATCCAATTTGTATGATTCAGTCAATTGAGAGAAGTACCTAGCGGAGAATCTCAATTGACGGAACCATATAAAGAAACTAGGTTTATTGATCACGAGAGTAGTTCAATGGCCTAGGGATGTTCCTTTAATGGAAAGTATGTTGACTTCCGTCCTTAATGGATTCTTACTAATTATGGTCAGCTAGAGATAAGCCGGAATGCCCGTTTGTGACAGGGCGGGGGCAAACATAAACGGATTTCTCAAACAGTTAGGACATAATTAGTGAAGAATACAAACGCTATTCTCCTAGCCCGAAATAGCGTAGGCCTAACATACGATCCTTGCTTTTTATGAAACCTTTTATTTATAAGACAATGACAATTTGATGAATAAGAATATGTGTATGATTTCCAATCCCAAGAATGCTTCGTTTTATAAGATTTAAATTAAAAAGTATTTTCTGTTTATGATCTCTCTATTATTCTAAAAACAAATTTTATCTACCCCCCAATCCTTTCTATATTTTCTAAAAGACAAAAATATCCCTTAAGTAAACCCTGTCTCTGTGGGATCGACTCTCGTACTTGCACCCGCTATATTACAATAGCCCGTGCGCTTGCGGATATAAAATAAACCGTTAGGTTTCGACTCTAACAAGTTTTTGAGCGCCGTTGCCGGGGACAACGGTTTACTTTTTATTTTTGTCTTTACTACAAATTTTTAGTTTTTATTTTGTTTTTACTATTTTTCTTTCCTGTCCTATAATCTGTTACGTTTAATTTTTCTTCAAGTGTTTTTTTTTGTAGTTTATGAAACGGTCTCGGACATTTGTTGATAACTTTGATCCGGAACCCGAAAGAAGCTTTCACGAAAGACTAAGGAGATTTAGAGAAACTCTACGAAAACACATGGACGGAGAACCGCAAACACTGCTAGGACCCTACGGGACTTTGTTAACCCAAGTACCCCGGGAACTAGATCCCCTATTGTTGTGCCGAATGCCGGAGCGGCAAACTTCGAGATAAAGCCGCAATTATTGCACATGGTTATGAATAACCAATACACGCACCGCCTTCGAAGATCCCCATCCGCATATCCAAACATTTCTTGAATATTGTGATACCACACGTATTCAAGGTGTTACGGTGGAAGCAATCCGGATGCGCCTTTTTCCATTTTCACTCAAGGATAAGGCGAAACAATGGTTGAATTCGGTCCCCTGTAATTCATTGACAACATGGGACCAAATTCAAGAAGCATTCCTTGGTCGATTTTTCCCACCAAGCAAGATCGCTCAGATACGAACAAAGATCACTAACTTGTCAAATGATAGTGAGACTTTGTATGATGCATGGGAACGGTTCAAGGAACTTCTCAGAATGTGCCCCCACCACGGGCTTGAAAAGTGGTTGATTGTTCACACCTTCTACAACGGTCTCATTTTCAAAACAAGAGAGACCATTGATGCCGCTGCAGGAGGAGCGTTGATGAACAAAGGAGTCGATGAGGCGTACGACCTTATCGAAAACATTGCATTGAACCATTACCAATGGTCAAGCGAGAGGGAGCAGCAACAAGGTACGCCCGGTAAATATAATGTTGATGCAGTTACTCTTCTCTCCTCTAAAGTTGACATGCTTTTGAAAAAGTTTGAAAATCTTAATGTCAATCCCATTGCTAGTGTAAATGTGGTATGCGAACTATGTGGGTCTAACTCACATAGTACGGATAACTGTGAGTTACTTGACGTTAATTTTAACAATCAAGTGAACTTCGTTAATTCTTTTGGGCAAAAAGGAGGAATGTATTCTAACACATACAACCCCAATTTTTCCTACAAGAATGACAACGTTCTTAACCCGCAATCATTTACACAATATCAAGGTCTTACATTTGGAAATTTCAAAAATACTTCAAATATTTTTTCTCCCCCTAAATCAAAATTAGATCTTTTAATGGATTTCATAGTTGAGAGTAAGAATGAGCAAGAAAAGACTAATGCTGAATTTAGGGAATGCTTTAAGTTATTTAATGATAAATTTGATGAATTAGCCACCCATAATAAAATATTAAATGAGCATGCTAAAGCAGTAGTTACTAGAAGTGGGAGAGAACTTATTGATTGTCCACCTAAAGAGAGTAGCCCCATTAAAGAAAGTATTAGTCAAAACTCCACCCGTGGTCGAGACTAATGATGAAGGATGATAAGGGGACGGAATCCCCTAAAATAACTAGAAATTTTGATCCACCTATACCTTACCCTCAAAGGTTGGTAAAGGCAAAGCTCGATAAACAATTTGCAAAATTTTTAGAAGTTTTAAAATCTATCTACATTAATATACCTTTCACGGATGCTTTGCAACAAATGCCTTCTTATGCTAAATTTCTCAAAGATATTCTTTCTAACAAAAGGAAGCTAGAAGAAAATGAAACCTGTTGCTTTAACGAGAGGAAGTGAGTGCCGTTTTACAAAAAAGGTTACCCCAAAACTAAAAGATCCCGGTACTTTCTCTATCCCTTGTAATATAGGTAAATTTGATGTTGATAATGCTATGCTAGATCTAGGAGCTAGTGTAAGCCTCATCCCGCTTTACGTAAGCAAGAAGATTGGTGTAGGAGAATTGAAACCTACAACCATATCCCCGCAATTGGCGGATCGTTCCATTAAATATCCAAAGTGGGTATTATGGAAGATGTCCCTTGCCAAATCGGGAAGTTAATCATCCCGGTAGATTTTGTTGTTCTCGAGATGGAAGAAGATAGTCATATTCCTGTAATTCTAGGTAGACCTTTCCTTGCCACGTAGGGGCGGTTATAGACGTTAAACATGGCAACCTAACTTTGAATGTAGGAGATGATAAAATAGAGTTTAACTTGTCTAAATTCATGAGAAATCCTGATCTTGAGAACCCTTGCTTGAACATTAACATGTTAGAATCAATTAGCAAGGAATTAGAGAGTCCCCAATCTAAGGATCCGCTAGAAAAAGTCTTATAGATTGGAAGAGAACTTTGCATGATAATGACGATGAAGAAATTGCAAATTATACCATGCTTTTAGACACAAAGAAAGCCTATTGAGGACAATAATTTCGAAAAGTTGGAGGCTACACAGAACCATCCAACAAAGAGGAAAAGAGGTAGTTAAGGCACCTCAAGTCGAGTTAAAACCTCTTCCCGCAAATCTAAGGTATGAATTTACGGGACTCGACTCCACTTATCCCGTGATTATAAATGCTAACCTAGGTCCTCTAGAAACAGAAAAATTGTTAAATGAGCTTAGGTTGCATCAAAAGCCATAGGATATACGATAGATGACTTAAAAGGAATTCATCCAAAAATTTGCATGCATAGGATTGATTTAGAGGAAGATCATAAACCTTCCATTGAACATCAAAGAAGACTCAATCCTAACATGAAGGAAGTAGTCAAAAAGGAAGTCCTTAAATTACTTGACTCAGGCATCATCTACCCAATTTCGGATAGCAAATGGGTGAGCCCGGTTCAAGTTGTCCCTAAGAAGAGAGGAATGACAGGTCATTCGAAATGATAAGGATGAATTAATCCCAACAAAGACGTCACGGGTTGGCGCATGTGTATAGATTACAGAAAATTAAATAAAGCCACCCGAAAAGATCACTTTCCCTTCCCTTTATAGACCAAATGCTAGAAAGATTGGCCAAACATTCCCATTTACGTTATTTGGACGGATATTCAGATTTTTCCAAATCCCTATCCATCCGCACGATCAAGAAAAACTACTTTTACTTGTCCTTATGGTACCTTCGCTTATAGAAGAATGCCTTTTGGACTTTGTAATGCTCCCGCCACTTTTCGCCGTTGTATGATGTCCATTTTTTCCGAATACATAGAAAATAGTATGGAAGTTTTTATGGATGATTTCTCTGTTTACGGATATTCTTTGATGAATGTTCAAGAATTTATCTAAGGTCCTACAACGTTGTGAAGAGGTCAATCTTGTTCTAAATTGGGAAAATGCCATTTTATGGTAAATGAAGGGATAGTGTTAGGACACATGGTGTCCGAAAAAGGAATAGAAGTAGATAAGGCAAAAATCGAAATTATTGAAAAATTACCTCCGCCTACTAATGTTAAAGGTATAAGAAGTTTTCTTGGTCACGCCGGATTTTACCGACGTTTTATAAAAGATTTCTCAAAAATTTCTAAACCTTTAACTAATCTACTAATGAAAGATGCTCCATTTGTGTTTGATAGCCCTTGTCTTGAAGCTTTCAATAGGTTGAAAGAAGCTTTAATCTCCGCTCCTATCGTACAACCACCCGATTGGGATCTCCCTTTCGAAATAATGTGCGATGCAAGTGATTTCGCGGTCGGAGCCGTCCTGGGACAGCGAAAAGACAAGAAAACGCACGCAATATATTATGCCAGCCGAACACTAGATGAAGCACAAATGAATTACGCCACCACAGAAAAAGAGCTTTTGGCCGTAATATTTGCTATGGAAAAATTTCGGTCATATTTGGTGGGATCAAAGGTAATCATATACACGGATCACGCTGCAATTAGATACTTGTTGACAAAGAAGGATGCAAAGCCAAGGTTAATAAGATGGATCCTTCTCCTCCAAGAATTCGATTTGGAAATCCGTGATAAAAAGGGGACGGAAAATTTGGTCGCAGATCATTTATCCCGCCTTCCTAAAGAGTTAGAAATTTCCGATAATTATGACCTTCCCATTGATGATTCGTTTCCGGATGATCATCTTCTTGCTATAAGCAATGTCGAAATTCCTTGGTTTGCAGACATTGTTAACTATCTAGCATGCAAGATTCTTCCTCCGTAAATGAGTCATCAACAAAAGAAGAGATTTTTATCGAAATAAAAATACTTTTGGGAAGATCCGCTCCTCTTTTAGACATTGCGCAGACGGAATCATTAGGCGGTGTGTACCTAATGAAGAGATAAAGGACATTCTCGTATCATTGTCATTCATCTCCTTATGGCGGTCATGCAAAGCACAGCTCAAAACCGCCGCCAAGGTTCTTCAATCGGGTTTTTTTCTCGCCCACGCTCTTCAAAGATGCTCGAAATTTTGTCATCTCTTGTGACCGTTGCCAACGAACCGGCAACATTTCAAGGAGGAATGAGATGCCTCTCAATAATATTACGGAAGTTGAGATTTTTGACGTTTGGGGTATTGATTTCATGGGACCTTTCCCGCGCATCTTTCAACAATAATTACATTTTGGTAGCGTAGACTACGTCTCAAAATGGGTGGAAGCTATAGCATCTCCAACAAACGACTCAAAAAAAGTCGTCATGAAGCTTTTCAAGGATACAATTTTTCCAAGATTTGGGGGTTCCAAAAGTCGTCATAAGCGATGGAGGATCACACTTTTCGCACCGCCGGTTTGATACTTTACTAAAAAGTACGGAGTCTATCATAAAACGGGCACCGCGTATCATCCTCAAACAAGTGGGCAAGTGGAAATATCAAATCGAGAAATAAAGTGGATCTTGGAGAAAACGGTAATAAGTTCAAGAAAGGATTGGTCAATTAAATTGAACGATGCTTTGTGGGCTTATCGCACCGCTTTTAAAACGCCTATCGGAACCACTCCTTTTCGATTAGTTTATGGGAAGCCATGTCATTTACCGGTAGAACTCGAGCATAAGGCTTATTGGGCAATCAAAGCCCTAAACTATGACTTGAAAGAAGTCAGTGAAAAGAGGAGACTACAGTTACAAGAGCTTGAAGAACTCCGATTTGAAGCTTACGAAAGTGCCAGATTATACAAGGAGAAAACGAAAAAAAATGGCATGATGCTCATATAATGAGAAGGGATTTTAAAGAAGGAGACATGGTATTACTTTTTAATTCTCGTTTAAAGTTTTTTCCAGGAAAATTAAAATCAAGATGGACAAAGCCCATATCAAGTACGTAAGGTATATCCATACTGAGCCATCGAAATTTGGAACGAAACACACCGGAGAATTTAAAGTAAACGGGCAAAGACCGAAACACTACATGACCGGAGATCCGATTGGAGTAGTTTCATGTATTACTTTAGGCGAACCTACCCATGATCCATTTTAGTAAGTTTTTCCCTTTACCCTCCCGGGATTTGGCATTGTTCCTTGAAACATTGAGGACAATGTTCATTTCAAGTGTGGGGGGTAAATCTATCCTTTTATTTTTCGCTTTATTTTTCGCTTTCTAGTTTTTAAAAATTTTTACTTGCTTTCTAGGATAGATTTAATCATTTTCTAGTATAAATTTTTCTTTTTAAATTAGTTTGTTGCATTTTTTTCTCTTTTATGCTTGTATAATAGTATATAAAAAAAAAAAAAAAAAAAAAAAAAAAAAAAAAATCCCTATGATGATCAAAAATCATTATCATTATGCTTGCCATTTGCCCTAGTATAAATGCCTTTATCTTTCCTCTCATATTTTCTATACACTTAGAAATTTATAAAAAAGGAAAAGTATAAGGGATCTTTTAGGAAATAATTGAAAGCCTCATAAGTTGGTATAGCACAATATAGAATCTCATCAAGGAAAATGCATTTGATTAGAAAGGAATTCTTTTATGCTTGGTTATATATGCAAATTTTGAATATATTCCTTTAAGATTGTACATTTTTTATCTTTATTAGATATTTATTCCCTTTTTAGAAGCACCTTTTTGTTTGCATCCCTTGAATCACACCCTTTCATAAATTCCATCCTTCCATTTTCAAATCAAGTCAAAAGAAAAACACTTTTATCTTATTAATAAAAGAGTGACAATGGTCACCAAACCTTAAAAGCAAAAGAAACCTATTATCTCCTAAGTAACTCGGGGCACGGCGTTCGGCTGCGACGATGCTTCCTTGCCAAAACGGGAAATAATATCCAAAAAGTATTCTTGATCTAAGTATTAGGAACATGGGGCTCGCGACCACAATGTCTCCCTACTTGAAAGGATCAAGAATAACTTAGGTCTTTTGCAAAAATATAACACGTACAAAAATAAGATAAATTTGTTTGACTTTGACGAGATTTTTCCACTACCATCACCCATTCTTCACCCTTGTGATTCAAGAATGTAATACAATTCTTCGGAACTTCTAAATTGTGAATAAAATGTCTATACCTTTTCTTGTACATCTTAAAGAAATAAAATTCATCTTTTTCTAAAAAATCACTCTAAAAAGTGATGGCTTTTTCTACCAAGAAAATTCTTCCTTCTAGCATGCTTTACTTGGTCAAAATTCTATATATGCTATACTAGGTTATTGTCTTGCATTTTATCTCTTTAAAATATCCCTAAAATATTTCTTCCTAAAATAAAATTTTTAAAGGTATTCAAAATATGATTGGATAGATAAAAGGCATTATCTACAAGGCATTCAAGGGCTTGCTACTTTATTTACGAGGGATCAATCATAATTTTCTCCCTCTCCATATTTCATTATAAGTTTGCTTGGGGACAAGCAAAGGTTTAAGTGTGGGGGAGTTTGATAAGTGACTATTATATAGTCATTTATCCTTATTTTTATATACTTTTTATGGCATAAAACATCATTTCTTCATTTCATTTCTTATACTTTTTAGTTTCTTTTCCTTATTTTCTAGATTTTACGCTTTTGGTATATTTCTTGCCTTTTTAGACAGGTTTTAGGTTCATTTTTATCAAAAGGATACTTGGACACTTCAAGGCAAAAGACATGGGGAGAGCACCAACCAAATCAAGCACACAAAGTTAAAATTCGAGACGGAGCGGCCGTGCGGCAGAGATGGAGCGGCCGTGCACTTGGCATTTTTCGAGGCCATTTTTGGCCCTAAAATATGGAGTGGCCGTGTCTTGAAGAAGGAGCGCCCGTGTCATCGGGCGGAGCGGCCGTGCAGCTTATTTAGGAGCGGCCGTGCAAGGTGTCAAGACTTAAATTCAAACTGGGCGCCCGAGGTCACACGGCCGTGCAACTTCCTTGACACGGCCGTGCAAGCGTGGCTGCGACGTAAAGGCACCTTTTGGTTGCACCCGATTGAAGAGTTCCCTCCTTTTTATAAATAGGACCCTAGAGATCAGTCTTAAACACGAATCATTAGAGAGAAACTACTGATATTTGATAGATAGAAAACACAAAATACTTGTGATAACAATTTCCAAGGAGATTTGAAGATCAAGTCATTACTTTGTTCTTGAAGTTACTTTGGAAGAAGATCAATAAAAGTGAAGCATTATTTCCAGCATTTGTCCATCATAAGTCTCTCTTACTCAATCTCTTATTTTAATTGCTTTTATATTATAAATGGCTTGTGAGTAACCCCCCATATTCTTGGGGTTGGAAACTCAAAAGCATGCTTATTCATCATCTAAAAAATGATTAGTCTTGTCTTCTTTCTTCATCTAAAACAATTTCTTTATATTATTCTCTAAATGCCTTACTTATTGGCGATATCCAATTTGTATGATTCATCAATTGAGAGAAGTACCTAGCGGAGAATCTCAATTGACGGAACCATATAAAGAAACTAGGTTCATTGATCACGAGAGTAGTTCAATGGCCTAGGGATGTTCTTTTAATGGAAAGTATGTTGAACTTCCGTCCTTAATGGATTCTTACTAATTATGGTCGGCTAGAGATAAGCCGGAATGCCCGTTTGTGACAGGGCGGGGTCAAACATAAACGGATTTCTCAAACAGTTAGAACATAATTAGTGAAGAATACAAACGCTATTGTCCTAGCCCGAAATAGCGTAGGCCTAACATACCATCCTTGCTTTCTATGAAAACCTTTTATTTCTAAGACAATGACAATTTGATGAATAAGATTATGTGTATGATTTCCAATCCCGAGAATGCTTCGTTTTATAAGAATTCAATTAAAGTATTTTCTCGTTTATGATCTCTCTATTATTCTAAAAACAAATTTTATCTACCCCCAATCCTTTTTATATTTTCTAAAGACAAAAATATCCCTTAAGTAAACCCTGTCTCTGTGGGATCGACTCGTACTTGCACCCGCTATATTACAATAGCCCGTGCGCTTGCGGATATAAAATAAACCGTTAGGTTTCGACCGAACAATGGCCCTATGCTACGAGGAATCCTCCTCTAACTATGGCTCAACTCAGAGCAGCCTGTTCAGAAGGGACCAAACCTGATGTCAGCGTTCTAACCCGATCGGGTCAAATCCATGCATTACCACCTAAGGCCACCAAAAGCCGACGGAGCCGAGTGCGGGAGCCCGGCCCGCGAGACGCAAGTTCCTTGAAAGAGGACCCGATCCTCACTCGGCTCAAGCGGACTCGGGCGAACATTTCCCTTTGGTCTCTGCTCACCTCCTCTTATCCCCACAAGCTCAAGCTAGAGGAAAGCCTGGCCCGTACCATGGTCCCAGTGGGCCTTGACCCCGGATGAAGTCATTCGGATGATTGGTAACATCCACTATGGCAACATTATCACCTTCCACAGATTTGGACCTTCCAAAATTTGGGGGCGATCACAATGAGCCGCTTTACATCACAGATCCAGTGGACGAGCGTCGTCTTCCTCGCGTGTTGGTAGACGGAGGTTAGGAATGAATGTCTTGCCCGAAGATGATGGACCTGCTTGACATCAAGCCCCACATATCTTAAGCCTTCGGTCCACCTTGTCGAGGCCTATGACTCTACTTCACGTACGGTTCTCGGGGTGGCTACTCTTAACATGCGGTTCGGCAAGCGGGTGATCCCACCGAATTCCAAGTGTTGGACATTCCAATCACTTTCAGCGGCCATCACAGGGCGTCCACACAGGCTGCATCAAATCAATGGCGTGGCATCCGCCCTTCATCGGTGCCTCAAGTTCATGCAAGGCAACGAGCTAACCACGGTCTACGGCGACAGCGTCACCACCGGGGACCGGCACCAACGACATTCCGGTGTTGGAAATCAAGCATAATGATGACATGCCATTAGCTGGATTCACTCTGGAGACCTCCAAGATCCAAATATGCAACGTGGACCTTCCTTTGTCTCACGATCAGATTCCTCCCGCCATGAGGATGATGAAACTCATGAACTTCATCCCGGGGCGGGGCTCGGCAAAGGCTGCAAGGCCGGCCTGAGTTATTGAAGTCAGGACCACACCACGCAGTCCGGGGCTTGGCTACGTGCCAGCCACTGCAGGCTGACATCAAGGAAGACAAAAAGGCTCGCCGCACAAGGCGGCCGGCCGCAAAAGGGAACCTCCGACGGCACACCCAACCACCGACCTTACGGCTTTGACCTCGCTCATTTACTTCACTGAGGAACCGGCGGGACGAGGGGACCGACAAGGGAACCGGCAATGAGGCGAGGGGACCGACAAGGAACGAGGCAAACGCGGCCGAGGGGACCGAGCAAAGGAACCGGCAGCCGAGGGCGGGGACCGACGAACCAGACAATGAACCGAGGCCAGACGGTGGAGCCCGATGAAGATGAGAAAGAAGCGGGGATAGTCAACGCCAAGACTACGGGAAGAATGGAACGGCTAGCACGGGACCTCAGCGTTTCGAGAGGACTCAGCTAATCCGATAAGGAGCGTTCCTCGACATCACGGCTCTACTGGACCAGCGCCACCACGAGTCCAGCATGAGTACACATTCAAGGAATCCCGAGACTTGGAGGAGCAACTCAGGTACTCTCCATGGGAAACAAGTTGTTCGGATCAGCCGCCGAGGCCACATTCGAGACGGTAAATCCAAAGCGAAGGAACCGGAATTCATAGAAGACGCTCTCGGTGGACCGGCTCTACAGAGTCTGTTTGAAGAAGTCATGGAGTTGCCCAACTTGATCGGCGGGGCTCAGACAACGGCATGATCGCCATGATAGGGACGGCGGGAGCCAAGCCTCTCGATCCCCGCACCCTCCTCGAAGCATCCAGCCCAAATGCAGCAGAAGAATTGGGTAACTTTCACCGGACCAAGGGCAAGCCGAGGCGAAATGGAAGACAAGGCTGGGCCCGCACCCACATCTCCCTAAACCCGGTCTCAAACCCTTTGAGTCGGTCCTTGTCGAGTCCGGTCCTGCGAGTCATCCAGCGGCCTTACGCCGGAGGACTATAATGTTGTAGCCAATCATGTATTCCCGTTCTTGTGTAATGAAAAGTCGACCTTTCGGAGTATCCTCTCATTGCCACTTTAACAGCGATAAGTTAACAAACAACTTAAAAGACGTTAATAACTCAATTGATAAAGAAGCGAGACACATTAAACGAACAATACATTAAAGAAGTTCTCGAGCGTGTAGTTGACCAAGAGGACAACCGGGCCCAAGGCTGCCGAAGAGGTTATGACCAAAGTGAACACAGGGGTCGGTGCAAGAGCCTAAAGAGACCTGAAGTGGGCGGTTTCTTCGCCGATGCGAAAAGGAAGCCACGATAAACCTCCTCAGGGAGTATGTTGACGTGTTCGCTGGTCATATCGGGACATGCAGGGACTCGATCCCTCAATCGTGGAGCACGAGAATTCCCACTGGATCCCGAATCCAAGCACATCAAGCGAAGTGCGCAAGATCGAAGCAGTGGTCCTTGCAAGTTAAAGAAGAAATTGAGAAAATGCTCGAGTTGGTTTCATCGAGTGATTGAGTACCCGAGCTTGGCTCTCCAACATCGTGACGGTCACGAAGGCCAATGGAAAGGTCGAGATCTTTGTGTGGATTTTCGGGATCTCAACAAGGCCATCCCTAAGGATGATTTCCCATTGCCTAACATCGACATCTTTGGTCGACACCACGGCAAATTTGAAGTAAAGTCCTTCGTGGACGGGTTTCTTTGGATACAACCAGATCAAGATGTCCGAGGAGGATCGGGCCAAAGGCGCCTTCACCACTCCATGGGGACATGCGTTACACGGTCAAATGCCGATTCGGTCTAAGAACCATTTGGGGCTACTTACCGGCGAGGCTGCGACCCTCTTCCATGACATGATTCACAAAGAAATCGAAGTATATGTCGACGACATGATCATCCACTCAAGGGATCGGAGCATGCGGCACATGACGGATCCGAGGAAGTTCTTCAACGGACTCGAAAACACTCCATGAGGTTGAACCGGCAAAGTGCACCTTCGGCGTCAAGCGCGGCAAGGTGCTTGGGGTACATGGTTACGAGAAAGAGGTATCGGCCGATCCCGGGAAAATCAAGGCCATCATCGACATGAAGCCGCCTCAGCCACTGACGAAGTGAAAAGCTTCATGGGAAGACTTGAGTACATCGGTCGCTTCATCAACCGGTTGACATCTCTCTGCGAGCCCATGTTCAAAGCGATGAAAAGAATGCCGACATCAAATGGGACTCAGAGTGCCCAACGGCTTTCGAGAAAATCAAGACCTACTTGGTTAATCCCCCAATTACGTGCCCGCCGCATGAAGACAAGCCACTACTCCTGTATCGACGATGAGACACGTCTATCGGAGCCAATGCGCACAAGAACGAGAAAGATTCCAAGGTTGAGCATGCAATCTACTTCGTGGCCCGAAAGCTTCAAGGAAGTGAACTCGGCTACTCGGCATCGGAGAAAACACATGCCGCCTTGGTATGGGTAGTCGGGAAGCGAAACACTACATGCGGTCGCATTCGGTGCTCTGGTCTCCAAAGTGGACCCGTCAGATATCTCTTTGACAAGCCATCCTGTCGATGCGGCTAGCAGTGGTCATTCTTCTGGCCGAGTTCGACATCAAGTACATGGTAAGAAAATCAACAAAGGGCGAGTAATGGCGAATCGGCTTGCCGACTTCCCGAGCAATGAACCTAAGGGTCACGATCCGCAATTTCCGGACGACGGAATCTTTTCACTTGACGGCGCAAACCGGCAGCAACTCTTCTTCGATGGGGCGGCCAACAAGAAGGGGAATGGCATTGGAATGCTCCTTGTCGATCCCAGGGACGAGCATACTCCCATAGCCGTCAAGGTGAATTTTGAAGCAACCAACAATGCGGCGAGAATCTGAAGCTTTGTGCGGCGGGTTTGGAAGCCGCCCTCGAGCGCAACATCTCGAGTTTGGATGTATATGGAGACTCGGCATTGATCATCAATCAAGTATCCAACAAATGGAAGACGGTAGATTCGGCCTTGAAGTACCACGCGTACATGGAGGAGCTCATTGCTCGGTTCAAGGACATCTCTTTTCACTATTTGCCAAGAGACGAGGAACCGCCGCGAACGCCACAGCAGCCCTCGCCTCTCTTGTCGAAATTCCCGAGGGAAAGCGGTAAAACCCCTCGAGAATAGGCGGACGGGAAACACCCGCCTATTCTTTGTGAGATCGAAAAAGAAACGAAACGATCGACGAACCACAGGTACAATCAAATTTACCGGTACCTCCAAAGCGGAGAAGCTTCCTTCACAAATGAAGATGGAAAATACAAAGAAGGGATCAAAGCCAAAAACATGATGGCATTAAAACGCTGGCATCCCATTTCGTCATTACGGGGGTATGTTGTACAAGAAGCGCCACCAAGGGCCACTCCTTCGGTGTGTAAACAAAGAAAAAGCCGGCGAGCTAATGAACAGAAGTTCACAACGGAACTGCGGTCCGCACATGAACGCCCGAGCATTGACACAAATCATTCTCCGTATGGGATACTATTGGATATCAATGGAAACGGGCGCATCCGGTTCGTCAGGAAGAGCTGCGACAAATGTCAACGGTTTTCCAACCTCAATCACATCCCTCCTCACGAACTCTCTTGCATGACTACGCCATGGCCTTTCGCCACATGGGGAATCGACGTCATCGGCAAGATCACTCCTCCCGGGAGCAATGGTCACGAGTTCATTTTAGTCGTGATCGACTACTTCACCAAATGGGTAGAAGCCGGATCGTACAAGGTCTTGAATTCTAGGAAGGTGGCCGAGTTCATCCGAGAGAACATCATGTGCCGATACGGAGTGCCCGATGAGATCATCTCAGACAATGGGACTCACTTCGAAGGAAATTGTGACCAACTGCGGCCGAATTCGAGTCACACGTCACAAGTCTTCTCCTTACGGACCACAAACCAATGGTGCGGTAGAGGCGACCAACAAGACTCTCGCCATGATAATCAGAAAGATGACCACCGAGAGGTCGGGAGCGGCCCGAAAAGCTACATCTAGCCCTGCGGGGATACCGAACATCGGTCGGAACCGCCACGGGGAGACTCCGTTCGCACTTACCTACGGAATGGAAGCAATGTTACCCGTGGAATTGGAAATTCCATCCCTCAGAGTCCTCTTGGAAAACGGGGTCAATGAAGTCGAATGGCTACAGAGCCGTCACGACGAACTTGCTCTACTCGACGGCGCGAGATTGAAAGCCATGGAACACACTCGAGCCTACCGGAGCGAGAATGGCACGAGCATTCGACAAGAAAGTCAAGATCCGAGACATCAGAGAAGGCGACTTGGTGCTAAAGGAAAAACCTCCTACGCAAACCAATCCCCTCGGAAAGTGGGAGCCTACCTGGATAGGACCGTTCGTGGTACAAAGAATCTTCTCCGGAGGAGCCATGAAGCTAGCAGACTTGGACGGAAACCCTTTCGTTAACCCCGTGAACGGAAGCAAGCTCCGCAGATACTTCGTTTGAGGAAGAGCACGAGTCAACTCACCTTCCCCATACACCGTCCCCTTCAGTAAATTAAAGTGCTAAAAGAGTAATACCCAACTGGATACATTCCCGCTAATGATCCAGGTAAAAAACAGGGTCGCACTTCTTTTGTCTTTGTTTTTCTCAAATTCACCTAAAAGTGTCGAACTACGGTGACTGAGCCCCTTAGTCCGGTTGTAAAAGGGAACGTGGCGGCCATCATTGGTTCGGTCTAAAAAACAAAAAAATAACAATAAGCATCAATTGCTTGTGTTTCGAAAAACTCTTTTCATTTAACCTACAAATTCATAACGGTTAAAACATTCTTTGATGAGTTCAAGCACGGTCAACTCTTGACTCGCTACACGCTAGCAAAACTACAATAAAACATTAATCAATTAATGTGTCTGCAATGACAGTGGGTGGATACTCGGGACGGTAAGGTCAACCTAGTTTCCGTACTAGGTCCTTCATCCTTCTTCCCTTTCCACTTTTCCCAGGCGAGTGTTCTTCACCTTCGCGGGAAATATTCCGGTAGGCCTTCTACTGGCTCGGGGACTCTTCCCAGACGCCTCCGTCAATCCTGTGGCTGTCAATACGGTCCTTTCTCTAGCTCTGTCTCGAGCCGCCTCGCTTCGAGCCATCATCGCGGTGCTTTGATTGGCCTCCGTCGGCGCTTGCCACATGTCGGCCGTGGCATCGCCGATACGATTCCCGGGGTTAGCCCTCGCCTCTGTCCTCCTCAATGTCGAAGCATCCCGGGTGATCGGCACCCAGCGGCTCACTCCGTCTCCACAAGATAGCCATCTGTGTCTCCCCCATACACTCTTCGTACCGGTCCGGATCTTGCGTCGGCACGAGCAGTGCCCTCTCTCGGTGAAAGAGAACCACAGCGGGAAAGGACGTGTATTGCCACCACCGGGTGACCGGCAACGGCGTCGAAGGATCCTCCATCCGCGAGATCCCACCTCAAAGGTAGCGGCATAACTCGGATCGGTCGGTGGCATGCTCCGGCCCGTCTTGCCGTTGAGAACCAATGATGGAATATAGAAGGACGTGCGAGACGGCCCAGGCACTCGACGATCAACGAGACCCTCTGAGCGGTCCTACAAGTCTGTAACTTCCAATGGGGAACCCACCATCGCAAGTGATGCGTGCCAGAGTACGGCCATCCGAGCTCCGGCTCGGCTGATTACCCCCTATCACCGGAAGGACGTCGCGAGAAAGACCCAGCGTCGCGGGACATTGGCACCTCGGGCATCATCTGCGGCCTCTCCCTCAACCACATGGTCGGCATAGCGGGACTCCCTCCCCACATGTATCGGCTACCGGTCGCCATCCGGCCTATGCCCGAGGAACGTCTCGCCCAAGACCAATGGCACGATGTCTCCTCCCGGCTCACGGCTTTGCCTCACCGAGGTCCCGATGGCGTGATGGCACACGCCCCGAGACGTGAATGTGAGCAAGTAGCAATCACACACGAGCAAACGCGTCCCACGCAAAGACGCTCCCCTCGGCTCCGGCAAATCTTTCGGGCGGTCCCGAAATGTCAACGTAATCGGTATCTGTATCGGCATCCCGTATGCTTCTCCGGTAGAGATACCCAGCAAAGACACTAGCTTCTCAACGGTGGCCATGCCACGGCATACGGAAGAACTAGTTGTTCCGTCTCGAGGTCCTCCCGAGAATGGCGGAAATCTTCAAACGTAGGAGTGACTTCGTTGTACGAAAAGGCTGTACACATTCCTCCTTACGTCCCGAGGCCGAGGCTTTTGCTCTCAAAAGGTCCCAATCGCGCATGAGCTCCTTCAAAGCCCAAGCAGATTTAATCCCAGTAACTGACCTTCGAAAAACCTTTTGTTACGCCTCGTGTGGTTCCGTACCCACGGCGAAAGTTGTCCAAATATCGCTCTTGCATCCGAGACGATAACTTGGGAAAAGGAGCCATGTCGGAAGGTGAAGAAAACCTTAAGAAATGGAAAAGAACTCGGCGGAATGAGCAAAAGCAATGCGCGGTTCTTACAAATTGCAAAGCTGACTGCAATTTAAAGAATACGGAAATTCATTTCAAGTCCGGCCGGACTCCCCTGTGATTGACTTGGTCAACTCTGCTGACCAGTATTGCCTTAAAGTTGGAAACATTTCCAAACCATGCCACTGTTCACCCTTATGAAATCTGCGTGCACCTTACGATTTCATTCAACAAATGACAATATCCCTTCCGCCCAGGGCTCGTGCAACGGTGCAAATAATTAAAATTTAGTGCATACATGCTTAATTTTTGACCCGTTCAATTTTTAATGCATTTCTCCTTTTTATTTATTTTTGATTAACCTATTTGCTTATTTGCGAAAATAAGCTGAAGGTGATCACAAAATAAATATGCGAAGTACGAGTTCCGCCCCACGGGCGCCTTTTTGCAAATACATCTCAAATCAAAATTTGTTCACGACAAATACATGCATTTTGTCTAAACAAAGCGGTAAAAAAAAGAAAGCGGTAAAAAGGGGACTACTCGAGTCCTGCTCGTCATCCGTACACTCGACGTCTTGCTCGCGGCTGCCGGATCTGTCGCAAACGAGGAACTCGCCGAACTCCTCCGAGGGAATAGGCAAAGGGCCTCCTCGGAGTACGCGAACTCGAGGACTCCCCCTCTCGCGCCCGAGTGCGCGGAAGAAGGAGCTCCAAATCCGGCCGTTCCGCCGCGGGCGCGAGCCCTGTGTGAAGTCCTCCCCACCGAGTGTGGGAGCGAGGCGAACCCCTCGGCCTAGACGGCCCCCGATCGCGGACGTCCACGCTCCTCAGGAGGCGCACCGCATGAACTCCACGAGCCTCCTGGCGTAGGCGGACCACCCGTCCACCGGCCTCGTGGCCTCATTGTACGTATGGCCGGATACTGCGAACCGGGAAAATCATCGAAAGCGAGCAGAGAAGTACGGATGCATCATGTGCGAGAATGCTACTATCAAATGCGAGAAAATCGGAAAAGATGCTCACCGAAGCATTGGGGTCCGCCTGTATCGTGGTCTCGGCTCCGCCGGAGGTGGGATCACAAGTCGCTGCGCGAACCGTCCGGCCCCTCGTACGCTAGCCTAGCTCGTGGGACGGGAAAATGTCGAGGACCTCCGGGGACCTCGCCCTCCCTATCTTTGCACTGTGGGCTCCTCGGCCTCATCCTCAAGAAAACATCATAGGCGGCCCCGCTATGATGTACTCGGTGAAATACACACCACGAAGGTATCCCTCCGGCTCATCCATCGGCATCTCCAGGGGATCTTTGCATGTACTGAAGGAGGATCCACCGGCACCAATGGAAGAGACCCCTGCCTATGCTTTGACGGGTCACCCTCTCCCCAGATACATGGCGTCGCGGTGAAGTCCCACCGGGAGCTTCCGCCGCCGTGTAGTCTCGCGGAAATGCACCGCGACATGATCAAGCACTGCTCCACCGAGTCAGCGGATCCTCTCGGAGAACTCCGGGTTCGGCGCCGGAGATATCTCCTCGTATGACACTCGAGTGCCAACCCTCGAAGAGACCGCCCTCTTCGCCTTCTTACGCCAAAGCCGGCAAGGCGGGGAACGGGGGACGGTACGGCTCCTTGACGTCCCAAGCTGCGGGATGAATACCTCGTAGCACCGGACACGCGAGAGAATGGAAAGTTATGTCGGCTACAAAGCGAGATACATACGAGTACATAAAAGAGGCAAGGAAGAGAAAAAGCACGTAAACTTACATCCAAGACGGGCGTAAAGCGGCTAAATGAGTGCTCCTCTCCCCCGCGAGAACTGTCCAGGGAATGGTAGAGCTCGGCCGGTCCGGCCTCCCCACGCAAACCCCCTCACGGCATCCGGATCGTCGGCGACCGAGCGAGAGGAAGTGACAAGACGTGTCGGAAGTCGGGAACAAGGTCGGCGACGGCGCAAACCAAAGGAACCCTCGAGCCGGACGCTCCGCGGTCATCCTCGAGACCCGGCCAAATAATCGGCGACACCCGCCCTCAAGTGATGCTCCATCGGCTGTACCGAATACCTAAGCCCCTGGCATCGGTAATATCGAAACCCGGCAGCCCAGACAAGCGCTCAGGGTGTAACCATCAACCCACACCGGCGCGTTGCCATAGAGTCGGCAACCCGGTGATAGCGGCAAAATCCGTGGGAGTCACCGTCGCCTCCCCCCATCTGAAATGGAAAGTGTGGGTCGTATCCCACCGGTACTCGCTCGGCGCGACATACATGGACACGCCCCTCGGCGTATCGGTATCGCGGCTACGGCGCGATAAACCCGGCCCGGCCGGAGTCAATCACCGGTGTCGTGGACTCCTCTCTCCCTCTCGGGCCACGTCAGGGATAAGGCCCCACAATACTGCTTGCCTCGAAAGGCACCCGACTCTTACGGTTGTGGGTATCAACCATCCTGTCCCTATGAGACAAAACAAGACGAAGCAACGTCAACAAAATGCAACAACGCATGTCAAAAGGATGCAATGCGAATACGGTTCTCATTCATTTCCTACGTATATTCAAAATCTTTCGAAAACTTCCGTCGAATCCAGGAACTTTCAAAATCTTTCGAAAACTCCGTCGAATCCGGAACTTTCAAAATCTTTCGAAAACTCCGTCGAATCCGGAACTTTCAAAATCTTTCGAAAACTCCGTCGAATCCGGAACTTTCAAAATCATTTCGAAAACTCCGTCGAATTCAAAATCTTTCGAAAACTCCGTCGAATCCGGAACTTTCAAAATCATTTCGAAAACTCCGTCGAATCCGGAACTTTCAAATTCTTTCGAAAATTTCGCTCCGTCCCGAATTAAAGTTACTTTAATTTTGGAAAATGCATTTAGACATGGAATTTTGCAACCAAAATTTTTATGTCATCTACCCATGATGTCAATTGAACTACGTCCTAGTCAATTTCGACAACGATTCATAGCAAAGTCAAAAGCCCCAAATCGGGCACCAAAATCCCTAAGTAAATCCCTAACAAATTTCTAACATTTAAAAGAATGCACATTCTTGAAATTAATGGAATTTGTAGGGAACTTACGTGTCTTTCGATCCCTCCCTTGGAGTTGTGGCGGTCCCTCGCCGGATAAAACTCCGCCGGATTCAATGGAAGAGTGGTGGTTCGAATGGTCCGAACCAATCGAGTTCTTTCGTCGTCGGTCCTTCCGTGGCGAGCCATTGGTCCTCCTTCACCCTCCATAGCGATTTTCCCTCACAAATTCGAGCAAACCTTGCAATTTGGGTTGGATTTCTCTCTCTTTTCTCTCCTCTCTCGCCGGCAACAATGGAAGAAAGTGAGCTTTTTCTTCCCGGCCTCGGCATTTAAAAAGTTTACAGAAAAACGGTAAAAGTCCGGCGGACTCTTGCGCACCCAGAATAATTTTTGCCCCTTTTGCCCCTCGGCTTTTGGCAATTCCAATTTTACCACTTTTGGCCCCGAAAGTGTAAAATTTCCCGATTAGACATTTCTAACGCCCTATCCCCCGAGGATAATTCCCAGTTAGTTTTCACTAATGCTCGTCTCCAGACGATAAATTCCCGATTAGTTTTCACTAACGCTCGTCTCGAGACGTTAAATTCCCGATTAGTTTTCACTAACGCTCGTCTCCAGCACGTTAAATTCCCGATTAGTTTTCACTAACGCTCGTCTCCAGCACGTTAAATTCCCAGTTAGTTTCACTAATGCTCGTCTCCAGGCGTTAAATTCCCGATTAGTTTTCACTAACGCCGTCTCTGACGTTAAATTCGAGTCAGTTGACGTTTGACATTCAAACGTTCAACCATGTCTACGGACATTTCAGTTACGATTCCGTCTCCCGACGTTAAAATTTAAATGGTCCTCACCATTAAACTCTCAACTGCGACCTTTCACGGTCCGATTTCAATCCTCAATCGCGACATTTCACGGTCCGATTTCAATTCTTATTCGCGACCTTTCACGGTCCGATTTCAATCCCCAATCGCGACCTTTCACGGTCCGATTTCAAACAGTTGATCCCGACCTTCGCGGTCCGACCTCCACCCTCTTATCAAGACCTTCGTCATCATCACCGGTAACAGCAATAAGCCCGAACCCCAAGGTACGAACGCCTTGCAAACCGTCTCCTCTGGCAACAGCAATAAGCCCGAACCCCAAGGTACGAACGCCTTGCAAACCGTCTCCTCCGGCAACGGCAAATAAGCTAGAACCCAGTGCACGAACGCCTTGCAAATCAACAATCATCACCGGCAACTGCAATAAGCCCGAACCCCAAGGTACGAACGCCTTGCAACAAGTCTCCTTCGGCAACAGCAATAAGCCCGAACCCCAAGGTACGAACGCCTTGCAACAAGTCTCCTTCGGCAACTGCAATAAGCCCGAACCCCCAGTCTGAACGCCTTGCAAACATTCTCCTTCGGCAACTGCAATAAGCCCGAACCCCAAGGTACGAACGCCTTGCAAACATTCTCCTTCGGCAACTGCAATAAGCCCGAACCCCAAGGTACGAACGCCTTGCAACAAGTCTCCTTCGGCAACTGCAATAAGCCCGAACCCCAAGGTACGAACGCCTTGCAACAAGTCTCCTTCGACAACTGCAATAAGCCCGAACGCCTTGCAACAAGTCTCCTTCGGCAACTGCAATAAGCCCGAACCCCAAGGTACGAACGCCTTACAAACGGTCACCTTCGGCAACTGCAATAAGCCTGAACCCCAAGGTACGAACGCCTTGCAACAATCCCTATTCGGCCATCCTAGTAAGCCCGAACACCTTTTCACTTCAGCAAGTGAACATTTATCTCCCGGCCGCTGAGTCCGTAAGCCCCGACCGTTCCACTTCGGCCGGCCGCAATAAGCCCGCACAACAATCCCTCTTCGGCCATCCGAGTAGGCCCGAACGCTCATCCCAGCCAGGATAAAGCGCGCAATGCAATAAGCCCCGGCACCCAGAGGCACGAACGCCTCGTCGGCATCGCAACTCCGGTTTGAGGCGCCACACGCCTCGAAGGTTTGAAGTCTCGGGTTCGAGACGCCTCCCGATAGTCTCCATTCGGTTCCAGATACCTCGCGAATGGTCTCCTCTCGAGTTCGAGACGCCTCCCGATAGTCTCCATTCGGGTACGGGTACCTCGCGAATGGTCTCATCCCGAGTTTAGACGCCTCCTAACGGTCTCGCTCGGAGTCAAGGTCCCCATGCGCGGCCCTTGCCCCTTTTCGAACTACGACCTGGCTTGATTCCTTCGGGATATGTAGGAATCCTTTTCGTTAAGGGTCCAGCCAGCTGACCGCCCAGGTCTATTTCAAAGTAAGGCATCCCGATTTGGATCCTTATCTTTTTCAACGACCCCACCTGCTTCGGAGGAGACGTCGGCGAGGGCTAACTGTAAGTACCCAAATCCGGATCGTCCAAATCCGTCGGAAAGTTAACCGAAATCCGTTAGCGGCGGCTCCCGGAGTTGCCGGAACTCGTTAAACTCCCAGATTCTTGTGCCAACGAGGCGTCCGGGGCTGCCCCGTGCATCCCGACGTCAAACCGTACTTAGCACGTGACATCTCACGTAAAAGTATGGCTTTCCACACAGCATTTTCCGGCACTTTCCGGGGGCGTTTCGGACATTTCTCGATTGTTATTTTAAAAAACGGACAAAACCGGGACCGAGGAACGAACTCCCACACTTCGGTGAGTCACGGGACACGTGTCTCGCATGCCACCTCCCTCTAGTCACTCGTCAATCACAAATCAAGGCCAAAAGACCAAAATACCCCTGGTTTGCAAGCCAAGTCCGTAGGACTCACTGTGCAATTTTCTGAAATTGCCAACAAGTCCCAGTTTCCAAAATTCCCAAAACCCACGAAATTCGGTCAAGTCCGTGGGACTCCTACGCAATTTTCACCCTATAAATAGAAGTTCTTTGTCAAAGGCAAAGGAGGATGAAAAAACACCAAAAACTCACATACCCCACGGTCCAAACTGGTTTCCACCCTTCGAGCTCCCGTTTTGTCTCGATTCGTGTGAAACCTTCGTATTTCGATCAAATACGCACCCTACAACTTCGAAACAACCTTTCGAATAACTTTCCGTGTCCGTGCACACCTCCCGGAGCCAAAGGAGTCGACCACTAGCCATAGGTATAACTCCCTCTCTCACGAGATCTTCCGTTAGTCTCGGTTTACGCGCCAGTCGCTATAACTGTTTCGAACGTCATTGTCAAAATGTAGACGCCTCCGTCTAACGGGGTCCGATACGTTTTAGCCCCTCGATCCTCTTCTCTTTCCGTAAGAGAAGTAATCACGGGTTAAAACGGCGTTCCGACCCCGTTCCGTTTACTTTTACGTCATTTACAATTCCGAGCCGTTTGGCCTCGTTGATCGTCATTTACACTTCCGAGCCGTTTGGCCTCGTTGATCGTCATTTACGATTCCGGATCGTTTGATTCCGTTGACACCGCTTTAAATACTGTCATTTACCAGTCCGATCCGTTTGGATTGTGATAGTATTTACTTTTCAAAAGTCCGAGTCGCAACCCGATTCGTTGATCGCATATCATTTAATACGCATTTTTCCCGTAAAAATCGTTAACAATGTAATGCCCGGTTTAAAACCGGAGTTCGTCCGTCGAACTCTCTTTCAAAACGCGCGAAATGATGTTCGGCCTCCGAATGCTCATCTTCAAACTAAAAGCCGCCATTTGACACTCAAAATCAT
>JAFEMH010000889.1:0-47500 GCA_022495995.1 Adenophora triphylla var. japonica | reverse complement strand
ATACCCTATGCCCTATACCCTATGCCCTATACCCTATACCATGTACCCTATAGGGTATACCCTATACCCTATGCCCTATAGGGTATACCCTATAGGGTATAGGGTATAAGGTATATGGTATAGGGTATACCCTATACCCTATGCCCTATAGGGTATACCCTATACCCTATGCCCTATACCCTATATCATGTACCCTATAGGGTATACCCTATACCCTATGCCCTATATCTTATACCATGTAGGGTATACCCTATACCCTATAGGGTATACCCTATACCCTATACCCTATGCCCTAAACCTTATACCATGTACCCTATAGGGTATACCCTATACCCTATGCCCTATAGGGTATATCCTATACCCTATACCCTATATCATGTACCCTATAGGGTATACCATATACCCTATGCCCTATAGGATATACCCTATAGGGCATAGGGTATACCCTATAGGGTATACCCTATACCCTATGCACTATACCCTATACCATGTACCCTATAGGGTATACCCTATACCATGTACCCTATAGGGTATACCCGATACCCTATACCCTATGCCCTATAAGGTATACCCTACCCTATACCCTATGCCCTATAGGGCATAGGGTAACCCTATGCCCTATAGGGCATAGGGTATACCCTATACCCTATGCCCTATACCCTATACCATGTACCCTATAGGGTATACCCTATACCCTATGCCCTATAGGGTATACCCTATAGGGTATACCCTATAGGGTATAGGGTATATGGTATAGGGTATACCCTATACCCTATGCCCTATAGGGTATACCCTATACCCTATGCCCTATACCCTATATCATGTACCCTATAGGGTATACCCTATACCCTATGCCCTATACCATGTAGGGTATACCATATACCCTATAGGGTATACCCTATACCCTATACCCTATGCCCTATACCTTATACCATGTACCCTACAGGGTATACCCTATACTCTATGCCCTATAGGGTATATTTTATACCCTATACCCTATGCCCTATACCCTATATCATGTACCCTATAGGGTATACCATATACCCTATGCCCTATAGGATATACCCTATAGGGCATAGGGTATACCCTATAGGGTATGCAATATACCCTATACCCTATGCACTATACCCTATACCATGTACCCTATAGGGTATACCCTATACCATGTACCCTATAGGGTATACCCTATACCCTAACCCTATGCCCTATAGGGTATACCCTATACCCTATACCATGTACCCTATAAGGTATACCCTAACCCTATGCCCTATAGAGTATACCCTATACCCTATACCCTATGGCCTATACCCTATACCATGTACCCTATAAGGTATATCCTACACCCTATGCCCTATAGGATATACCCTATAGGGTATACCCTATACCCTATACCCTATGCCCTATACCTTATACCATGTACCCTATAGGGTATACCCTATACCCTATGCCCTATAGGGTATATCATATACCCTATACCCTATGTCATATACCCTATATCATGTACCATATAAGGTATACCCTATACCCTATGCCCTATAAGATATACCCTATAGGGCATAGGGTATACCCTATATCCTATACCCTATACCCTATGCCCTATAGGGTATACCTTATAGGGTATATGGTATAGGGTATACCCTATTGGGTATAGGGTATAGGGTATACCCTATAGGGCATAGGGTATAGGATATACCATATATGGTATAGGGTATAGGGCATAGGATATATGGTATAGGGTATACCCTGTACCCTATAGGGTATAGGGTATACCCTATACCCTATACCCTATACCCTATAGGGTATACCCTATACCCTATACACTATATCCTATAGGATACAGGGTATACCCTATACCATATTCCCTATACCCTATACCTTATACCCTATACCCTATATCCTATACACTATACCATATACCCTATATCCTATACACTATACCCTATACCCTAAATGTATATATTTTTTTATTTTTTATGAATATAAATAAATATTTTGAACATTTTTTAGTATTGAAGTTTGTTTCAAAAAATTATAAAAAAAGTTAGAAAAAAAAATAAATAAATGAAAGTATAATAAAGATATTGTCCGTCTCTCTTTTTTCTATTATATACTTTCATTTCTTTAAAAATTCTAAACTTTTTTATATAACTTTTTTTTAAAAAAAATCACTACTAACCAACATCTCAAATAGTTTTATTTACCCAAAAAAAAATATAAAAAATTAAAAAGTATATATGCTATTGTCCGTCCCTCTTCTATTATAATCCGTCCGTAATTAAATCTGTCACTAATTCGTCGCTAACCTAAAATATAAATTTAGTAATTATTTTAAATAATTTAGCAACGACTCAAATCCGTCGGTAATAATATGTAATTAATTTACCGACGGATTTTAATCCGTCGGTAATTAAATCCGTCACTAATCCGTCGCTAACCTAAAATATAAATTTAATAATTATTTTAAATAATTTAGCAACGACTCAAATCCGTCGGTAATAATATGTAATTAATTTACCGACGGATTTTAATCCCTCGATAATTAAATCCGTCACTAATCCGTCGCTAACCTAAAATATAAATTTAATAATTATTTTAAATAATTTAGCAACGACTCAAATCCGTCGGTAATAATATGTAATTAATTTACCGACGGATTTTAATCCGTCGGTAATTAAATCCGTCACTAATCCGTCGCTAACCTAAAATATAAATTTAATAATTTTTTTAAATAATTTAGCAATGACTCAAATCCGTCGGTAATAATATGTAATTAATTTACCGACGGATTTTAATCCGTCACTAATCCGTCGCTAACCTAAAATATAAATTTAATAATTATTTTAAATAATTTAGCAACGACTCAAATCCGTCGGTAATAATATGTAATTAATTTACCGACGGATTTTAATCCGTCGGTAATTAAATCCGTCACTAATCCGTCGCTAATCTAAAATATAAATTTAATTATTATTTTAAATAATTTAGCAACGACTCAAATCTGTCGGTAAAAATATCTGTCGCCATTCCGTCATAAATCTGTCGGTAAAAAAGTGCTCAAATTTTTTGCGCCAAAATGGTGACGGATTAGAGACGAAATGGAATCCGTCGGCATATCCGTCACTAAATCCGTCGGTAATCTTGTCCTAATTTCGTTTTTTGTTTTTCACCCCAGGTCGTTGCTATTTCGTCACTAATCCGTCGGTATTAGTGACGGATTTATTTCCGTCACTAATTTCCGTCAGTATCTGTCAGTTTCTTGTAGTGACCAAGGGGAAAAACTAACTTCAAAACCTCTCATAATAGCTGATCGGCGTTGATGAAGCAAATGGGCGTCGCCTTATGTTGTCGAGCTCGGTCGCTGTTCGTCAATATTTGCCTGCTGACTGCTCGTAGTTAGCTGGAGAAGGTTGCTCGTCGACTGAATTTTGCTGCACTTTCTTGCTTGCGGGAGATCGGTGGCACTAGGGCTTTGGCGGCCGGAGCTTGGCGCCGACGAGGAGATGGTACAGGTAGCCGACGACTCGACCTGGAATTTGGGGAGATCGATGAGATCGGTGTTGGGTTTTTGGGGCAGATCTGCTCCGAGCTTGCTCATCGTCGATGTCTAGATGAAGGAGATCGACGACCCGGAGCTTTTCAAGAGGTTGGTGATTGAGGTAGTCATGGCAGCCTTCCGGTGGAGATGGGTAGGCCCACTATATTTGATGACGACGACCTCGCTTTTGTGATCGGCCTTACGAAGTTCGTCGGGTTGTTACTTTCAAAAGTCGGTTTGTTTGTAGCATTTTCTGCCGGTTTGATGAGATTCCGGCCGACGACGACCTTTATTTAGATATTGATGCCTTTAGTGAGGGCTGAATTGTTTTGTTGAGAATTCCAGCCTGGGGAATCAGTAATGGGGTTGTCGATGACCTTCTATTGTCCGTCGATTGGTGAGACGGGACGACCGTTCTGAAATGAGGACCTTTACGTAGTTTCTTTCCCGCTTGCTTCTCTACATGCTCTGGTCGATGTCTACGTTAACATATAGATTAACAAACGAAAACTAAGGCATTGAATAACTGAAACATTAAACAAACTGTACGACCCCCTCTAAACAACGAGGAAACGGGCTAGTTACATTACAAAAAACTTAATATTGTTTGAAGCATTGTTTGAAACCACAAAACCAGGGTGGAGCATTGTTTGAGACATTACAAATCATTTCAAAAAGACAAGTCACTGGGGACCACCGGCGTTGGAAGGTGTCTCGTCTGGATCAGGGCCATCTTCAACAAAATGAGCGTAGTAGGCGTCGAAGTTCTTTGGCTCTACGGCTGGGACGGGCCACTCGTCTTTCCCATCCTTCTCGTCGTCTTCTTTGATAATACCCAAGTCATTGTCATTGAAGGGAACGAGGGGATAGACTGAACGAGCCTCCTCATCATGCGACGGCTCTGTGCAAAGGTCAGCCAACTTCCTCGTAGACATTAAGCCCCTGGTCTCCGGGTCCGCCAAGATCCGTCTTGCCAAAGGCTTGGCACCATCCTGGAAGAAGCCACTAGCCTTCTTAGTGACGACCTGAATAAACTCTTCACCTCCCTTAAACTGTTCAACTGCATAAAGTTTAGCGTCGTCCAAAGCAGTTTGATGGTCAGCCCTCATCGCTTCGATCTGATTCCGAGCAGCCTCGTAGTCAGACGTCAGCTTATCAACTTTACCCTCCGCGGCTCGTAGACCAGTGGTCAGGATCCTTGCTTCCTTCACCAATTTGGCCTTACCAGCTTTCAGGATTTCCGCCTCCTTCAGAATTTCATTTTTCTGAGCCATCAGTGACTCGTAGGCAGGTCAATCGAATTGGACGACGTTATCTTCGGCTTCCTTCGGCCTTTTTCTCGCCAGCCTCCTTGGCTCCAACAGACCGGGATCACCGCCATTCTCCTTCGCGCTCGGTGTCTAGGCATGCCTTGAAGTCCGCCGTCATGGCATCTATCATCGACATCATCTGCAACAACGAGGTCGTTATTATTACAAGTATAAAACGACGAGAGAGAGACATGAAGAGTGGAAAACTGAATTACCTCAGTTTGCATTAGCCCGAAGCGGGCATGGTATGTCTCAGGCTTGGTCTTATTCTCCCTCATCTGGCGAACGAAAGCAACATCCCTGCCTCGTTTTGTCAGTGCCGCCCCAAGATGAGAGCAGGACCACTTCTTGCCAAGCAAGGGATCCCAGAGATCTGAGGGACTTTGCCCAACTTGGTTGCCATTTCCATGGCCTGCTTCCTATCAAGGACCCCTGACGACGAGCCAGGAGTTTCAGCTCAAGGAGTTGAAGGGTCGGAGGAGCTGATTGGGTCGTTATCAGCCTTCTTTTTCTTTTCTTTCTCTCCCCCAGAACCAACGGGTTGATCTTTTCTCTTCTTGGAGACGTGGCTCCCCTCACCAGCGACCTCCGAATTGGAGTCAGAACTTCCAACGATCTCCGGGCCCACATGCGCCCCCTCAACAACGACCAACCGCTTGGCCCCCTACACTTGTCCTGCAAAGAACTTGGGCTCCATCGCCTGTAGTCTTCTCTAGATCGTAAACCACAACTTGACGACCCCCAGTATTCAGCCCACCAACAACGGGCTCCCTTTCAATCATGGGGATGGCGCCAGCAGGGTTGTCCTTTGGCAGTTGCTCGTTCCTCGTCGCCATATTTTCCTGACGACTGTAGATGGCATTGGACGATGCTCTATCCTTCTTTGCCTTGGTTCGCTCGTTGGCTCTAATTACTCTACTCATTATGTCCCGTTCAATGTGGTTGATATCCTTTTCAGAAAGAACTGCCAAGTAAAAATGGACAAAGGATAAGTCATTCACGACGAGACAAAAAGGCAAATTATCAAAATAAACAGGCAAGTATTAAGAGCCCAACCCCCAGTCATTTCAAGGTTCTCGCAACGATCTTCAGGATGGTTGAGGCAGGAACCGGCGCAATTTATACAATTTTCTTCCCAAGTCAAGTCGTCGTGAACGACCCAGACTGGATAACGAGCATCAAGTTCAATCTCCACCAAGGGATCAGGCCCTCTTGACGGCCTAGACATTATTCCAACCCTTATGTACCTCCAATGGGAAGCTTCTATGTCCGAGTACGCCACCCAACCAAGGCTCAACAACTCATCAATCTTCTTTTTGAGATCGTTTACCAAGGCGCCGACCATACATGCTCGTCGGCAACCATATCTTGGCTCTCCGGGAAAGGAAACTGCCATCCTACCCTGCTCTCCACCAAGATCATGTGATTATCCTAGCCATACACTTTATTCTGAGTGTCTAAAAACAGGCCTTGAACATTCCTAATCGACGACACACTCACTACGGACTTCCCATTCTTGACGGATCGTTTCGTCCGGTAGTATTGACGAAACACCTTATTACATGGCTCGTAGCCAAGAAATCTGCAAACCACAATGATGCTAGACAAGATCCTAACTGCGTTGCCACTTAGCTCCATGGGCACACAACCTGAGTCTTCCAGAAACTCATTGATAAAAGGGTCTAAAGGCAACCTCAGGCCGAGCTCGAATTGCTTATAAAAGAAGGCAACATTCACTTTGCTGGTTAGGAGGGACTGCCTACGAGGCTCGTATTCCTTTTGGCTGAGATACTCAAGCCTGTACGATGCATCATGAACCCTGAAAGAGTCTCGTAGGGAGTCAATCATCAACTTCCCGGTATTTGAAGTCCTCGTACTGACCTTGGCGATGGCCCAGTCACCTTGTGCCCCGCCCCCGAAGCCTCGTTCATTCCTTCCGACTCGTACTCCGGTATGAAAGGCGTCAACAATACGGGCACTCCCAGCACTTGTGCTGGCTTCGATCGCTTCTTGAGCCGGCTGATTAGGGCGGCCGTCGTGATCCATAACTACAAAACAAGGAGAAATAGAAGGGGAATCAGTCCTAACATCCATAGGCGACGACCTATCTAAGGGCGACCTAGATTCCCCTATGACCAAATCCCTAACTGAATCACGACGGGACAATGAATAATGGGTTTGGATGTGATGTGGGAGGTCGTTCATTGACCTAAAAGACGTTACTCTTGGGTCATCCTCCTCAAACTCCCCAAGAACCTCACCTACTGGGAACTCTAAAGGCTCATTCTCAAACCCAAATTTCAGCAAGATTGAAGAGCATTCAGCCAATGGACTCTCTCTCCAAATCCCCCTAGCACATTTATAAACCCTCTAATTTAACCCAAAACCGAATTTAACCCCTCTCTCAAAGCTGATAGTCCTGGGTCCCATTAAAGACGTTCTTAAACCCCAAGAAATACCCAGAAAATGAAGAACAACAAAGGAAATTACCTGTTTCTGGGCTTGAAGATGGGTTTTCCGATGAGTTTACCGGCGGTAAATAAAAGAAATTCCTAATCCACGCCGCTGGATTGTCCAAAGGTGGTGAAGCCAGAACAGTCAATATCGCCGGAAAACGTTTGCACGGTGGCCGGAATGTTCCTTGCTGGTTGCCGGAAATCGCTCTTGCCAATTGCTCTCAATGCTCAAAGTTACGTAAAGTTTGAAATGGAGGAGGGAGAAAGCTTTTATAATTGGGGAAGATGAGGAGTTGGCACCTGGGAAATCCAAACGGCGAAATGATGGGAGCATTAAATACCCGCTGTAATTTTCGAGGAGAATGTCCCATCATGGGACGCATGTCCATTAATGGAGGGATCCCAGCCGCCCACGTCATCGATGCTGACATCATCATAATCAAAATTCAAAATTGACGGTCGTACGGATAAATAACTTTGGAGGGAAAATGACAACTCCTGGCCCGTCAAGATGACCCATGAGTTGGGGGCCACTGAACGAAATATTCTGTGATGGGCCGAGCCCAACCCTTTGCTACGATCTAGGGGCCCAACAGGCCCACCAAAGGACCAATTACGAAAGGTCAGATCAAGATCTGGGTTATGGCCCGTCCAACAACGGATGGCGGACGTCGCCATTGAGCGACCAAGCCCATCCAAGCGACGAGCCAATGCACCCTGGAGCAAAGGTTTGGATCATAGCCAGTCGGTACGTCCGGTAGAAGCCGTCGTCAATGAGCGATCAAGCCCACCTAACGACGAGCCTTCCCACCGCGCCAAACTGATCACATTCAACAAAGAGTGATCGTCGTCATTGAACAACCAACTCTCGCTGTCGCTCGCTCGTCGAGTCATCTCTCAAGGAGACGATCCAACCGGACATACAGCTCCAGGTCGTCCCTTTAATTAGCTTCCTCAACAAGCCTGATTAATTAGCTAATTTGGGATAATGTCAGACCTACCACTGGGCCTTGTTACACGTGCAATCATATAACCAGTAATAATGCCAAAAGGTGTGCAGGTTGACTTTCCCTTATAAGGCAAGCTGCTTATCAATGTCAGGCGCTGCAGTGTCCTTGCATAGGCGGAGCAATCCCAGCGCGACACGTGTACGCCTAGGAGACAGAGCTGATCCAACGGTTGGCATTCATCCAATCCAACGGTTCAGATGTAAACCCTAGTTTCCTTTGTCTGCTATAAATACGAGAATAATATCATGGAATAAGGTAATGCATTTCTGCATATTTACGTATACACGCACTTTCCATAATTCTTACACCCTTTTCCAGTCCATTCGCTGATTCTCACGCCGGAGGGGCTTGCCGGAAGACCCCCGGCGCAGTTTCACGGTTCTTTCTTGTGGTGTGCAGGTCACGGAGTCAGCTCAATCATTCGCTGGACACAATACCTGAGCCCAAAACACATTCCTGCACCATCAGAACATTAATTCAGGAAAAATTAGTTAATAAGGCAACTTTAGTGTCTTACTTGCAAATGTACACCCATTTAGGGACAAAATGGAAAATGGACACTCATTTGGGGGTACTGAAGGAGTACAAGCTATTATCGGATGGCGAATTTTATTTGCAAGGCATGGATATTACAAGGCACTTGGAAATGACGAAAATACCCATTTATATATAATTTTTTTTTCATTTCTCTCATTCCCTCCAACGTTCACGCTTCTCTTCTCTCTCTCGTACACGAACGACGCTACACTTGCACAAAATCCAAATGGTGAGAATGAAAATTCCAGCAGTTAAGTCCGGCGCTTCCGCCGCCACTACCGCCGCTGCCATGGCCGCCGGAACGTCGTCTACCACCGTGCCTGTAAAGAAGGTAATCCCTCCCTCACCGTTTTCGATTTTCTGGAGTTTAGGTCAAAGAGAGTATCATTATTATTCAAAAATTAGTTTGATGAATTGGGTTTTAAAATGAGATGTTATGAACTGGGTTTGAATTTGTTGTTTAGAGAATTCCATTGATGAACTGGGTTTGAAATTGTTGTGCGAAATATGTTTCTGGACTTTGATTGTTTCGTATAATTTTACACGAACTGGTTCCAAGCATTTCGTAAAAAAATACACGAACTGGTTCCAAAAATTTCGTGTATAGGCACACGAAACACAATGGAACAATGTTTAGGTTGTTTCGTATGCCTATACACGAAACTGGTCCTTCTATTTCGTATGAAAATTACACGAAATTGTTCTTAGCATTTCGTGTATAATCACACGAAATCTAAAGGAAAATTTCTCCTTTGGATTTCGTGTGAATATACACAAAATGTTGAGAACCATTTCGTATCATTTTACACGAAATGTTATTCAACATTTCGTGTATATTTACACGAAATGAACTGGAACTGGAAATGGAACTTTAACTGTGACTAATTTATTGTCTCTTATTTGATTTTTTTGTAGGGACATCAACCTATAACTGCTTCCAATAGAAAGAGAAAGGCCGAGACGGCAGTTAAGAAAGATAAATGCTCCAAACAAAAACATGATAAAAATGATGAGCCTGAGACTATGATTGAGCCGGAGCACATTGAGAGTGAGCATACAGATGATGAGGCGGCCTCTGCTGGTCACGAGGATGTTGCTGAGTCATCTTCATCTTCTGATTCTGATGCTGCTGAGTCATCTTCTGACTCTGATGGGGGTGAGGAGGAGGAGGAGGAGGGGGATGCGGAGGAGGAGGAGGCGGCGAAGGAGGAGGAGGAGGCGGAGGCAGAGACACGTGATGTTAGACCATTGAGGCATGGGAGGAGGAGGGGTCAGGATGTGGCTAGAGGGCAGGGACGGAGGAGGAGGCAGGGTGCGGGTGCGGGTGAGGAGGAGCCACCATCATGGCAGATTGTGAACGACCCAGGCGGCGGCCCTGAGGTTTGTGATTTGTTATACGGGTTCGGTCATCACCGAGCCCGAGAGATTTGGGGCAACCCCACTAGCCAGTCGGTGGTGAAGTTCCATACCAGACATCAGCATCTCGATAGGTAAGCTATTTGTTTACAAAAATAAACTTTGACGAAACATTGGTTTTAATGTAATCATTATTGTGAAATTCTAAAAATTGTTATTGATAAATCTTTAAACAGGTTCTCGCGTGATAGACTGGCCGAGGATGATCGAGCATGGTTGACTGCAGTTGATGCTATGGGTATCCATCACCTGCATGATACCACCATTCGCCGGACTAGCTCGGCGGCTGGCGACGGCATTTGTGGAACGGTGGTCTCCTGAGACTAACACGTTTCACATGCCGTGGGGGGAGATGACGATTACGATGCAAGACGTCACTCATATTCTAGGTATATTGTTGTTATATTTTTCATTTTCAATATATAGAGCTTTGGTTGACTGCATTTGACATATTCTTCATTTACAATTTATAGGTGTCAGCTGTATGGGTTTTCCTGTTAGGACGGCGGATCCAGGCCCGACCTACGAGAGATCCGTAGACACCTCATCGAGCCTCGAGGGGCACGTCCTACATATTACGTGAGCTCTGTCTTGCCTTTGAGGCCCCCTCAGACATGTCAGATGACCAGCGTGCATCCACTTATCTCCTGTTCCTCTTGAGTTGCACGCTGTTTGTGGACAAGAGTCGGGATAAGATGCCTCGCAGCCTTATCTTTCCCCGTGCATGGATCTTCGAGAGATTTGGGCGTCTCGCCCGGGATCAGCCGCTTTGGCGTACATCTATCGCGAGTTGGGGAAGACGTTCGTATCCGGATGCGCTCGGATGGGAGGTCGTTCGACTCTCCTAGAGGTAATATTTAATATTTATTTAATACTCCTTTTTTTTTCCTAAACAGATGTCTTTTTTGACATATTTCTAAAATACTTTTCAGGCCTGGATATACGAGTACTTTCCGGACTTCCGGCGACTTTTGAGCCCGGATTGACAGGAGGGGCAGCCGAGAGCCCGGAGATGGTCACGCACTGATAGAGCTGGCAGGGAGATGGAGCATCTGCTCGTGTTTCGGCGCACCCTAGACACGATGCCTGTTGAGAGGGTGAGCTTTTTATATTTAAAATGTTATACTCCCTCCGTCCCATTGAAAGTATTCTGTTCATGTTTGCTAACAAAGTGAGTTACAGGTATGTTGGACGCCTTATGGTACCGGGGTGGATGCGCTTTTACCGGTTTCATACTTCAGAGGTGTTATACGCTTCTTAGACATCACCGAGGCGTATATGCCTGACCGGGTGACCAGGCAGTTCGCGATCCAGCAGAGGATCCCCAGGATATCCCCCTTGCCTATCTTTACGTGCATTTTGATGGCCGGTCAGAAGGGGTACAAGAAGGTGTATGGCGATCGTGATGGTGTTTGGGACGAGTGGATGGAGTACTACATGGAGGCTTACGATCCAGTTCGTCGTTTGGGGCCATTAGTGACTACATCTTCTCCAGTGACTCTAGACTATATGGAGTGGTTTCGAGCTAGGAGTCATGTTCGGATTAGTAATCCGATACATGAGCCCGCAGCTAACATTCCACATCATCATGGTCATCCAGAGCCACTACTCGCGATCAGAGATAGGCTACTTCCATTGCTCACGGATGACCGGCTACCTGATGACGTCAGAGCTACCATTGTGCAGGTGCACGAGAGTTTAGGATATCACCTTTAGTGTCTATCGGTTTAGGATGAGTTTGGGATGATGTGTGGATTATGTACACTGTATTTTTGGATTATATATTTTGATGTATTTTTGGATTATATTTTTTTATGTATGGATTATGTACACTGTATGAATTATATATTTTGATGTATTTTTTGTGAATTTATTTTCACAACTGCTTTCCATATGTAGTCCAAGGTAAATTTTTGTGAATTTTTTTTCAATGTATTATTTACTCTGTTCTGTACATACAGTCTGTTCAGACTTCATTTCGTGTGGTTATACACGAAATGATGTCTACAATTTCGTGTATTTTTATACGAAATATATGCAAAAATTTCGTATAAAACTACACGAAATGTGATATATAATTTTAAGTCTATATTTCGTGTGGTTATACACGAAATGATGTCTACAACTTCGTGTATATTTATACGAAACCTATATTAATATTTCGTATAAAACTACACGAAAAGTGATATATAATTTTAAGACTATATTTATAACTCAATTTCCATTTGGATTTGGAGGAAACTCATGTAGATGAAAAACACTTTAAATGTCATTTAGAGTGTATAAAAAAATTAAAAAAAATAAACGAGGTAGCCGTATACCATTTTTCACAAGATCGGGACACGTAAAACCCTAAAAACCCTAAATAATGGCACATATTTGTAACTCAATTTCCATTTGGATTTGGAGGAAACTCATGTAGATGAAAAACACTTTAAATGTCATCTATAATCTAGAAAAAAATAAAAAAAAATAAACGAGGTAGCCGTATACCATTTTTCACAAGACCGGGACACGTAAAACCCTAAAAACCCTAAATAATGACACATATTTGTAACTCAATTTCCATTTGGATTTGGAGGAAACTCATGTAGATGAAAAACACTTTAAATGTCATCTATAATCTATAAAAAAATTAAAAAAAAATAAACGAGGTATCCGTATACCATTTTTCACAAGATCGGGACACGTAAAACCCTAAAAACCCTAAATAATGGCACATATTTGTAACTCAATTTCCATTTGGATTTGGAGGAAACTCATGTAGATGAAAAACACTTTAAATGTCATCTAGAGTCTATAAAAAAATTAAAAAAAAATAAACGAGGTAGCCGTATACCATTTTTCACAAGATCGGGACACGTAAAACCCTAAAAACCCTAAATAATGGCACATATTTGTAACTCAATTTCCATTTGGATTTGGAGGAAACTCATGTAGATGAAAAACACTTTAAATTTCATCTAGAATCTAGAAAAAATTAAAAAAAAATAAACGAGGTAGCCGTATACCATTTTTCACAAGATCGGGACACGTAAAACCCTAAATAATGGCACATATTTGTAACTCAATTTCCATTTGGATTTGGAGGAAACTCATGTAGATGAAAAACACTTTAAATGTCATCTAGAATCTAGAAAAAAATTAAAAAAAATAAACGAAGTAGCCGTATACCATTTTTCACAAGATCGGGACACGTAAAACCCTAAAACCCTAAATAATGGCACATATTTGTAACTCAATTTCCATTTGGATTTGGAGGAAACTCATGTAGATGAAAAACACTTTAAATGTCATCTAGAGTCTATAAAAAAAATTAAAAAATATTAAACGAGGTAGCCGTATACCATTTTTCACAAGATCGGGACACGTAAAACCCTAAAAACCCTAAATAATGGCACATATTTGTAACTCAATTTCCATTTGGATTTGGAGGAAACTCATGTAGATGAAAAACACTTTAAATGTCATCTAGAGTCTATAAAAAAATTAAAAAAAAAATAAACGAGGTAGCCGTATACCATTTTTCACAAGATCGGGACACGTAAAACCCTAAAACCCCTAAATAATGGCACATATTTGTAACTCAATTTCCATTTGGATTTGGAGGAAACTCATGTAGATGAAAAACACTTTAAATTTCATCTAGAGTCTATAAAAATAAAAAAAAAATAAACGAGGTAGCCGTATACCATTTTTCACAAGATCGGGACACGTAAAACCCTAAAAACCCTAAATAATGGCACATATTTGTAAATCAATTTCCATTTGGATTTGGAGGAAACTCATGTAGATGAAAAACACTTTAAATGTCATCTAGAATCTAGAAAAAAATTTAAAAAAAATAAATGAGTTAGCCGTATACCATTTTTCACAAGATCGGGACACGTAAAACCCTAAAAACCCTAAATAATGGCACATATTTGTAACTCAATTTCCATTTGGATTTGGAGGAAAATCATGTAGATGAAAAACACTTTAAATCTCATCTAGAATCTAGAAAAAAAAATTAAAAAAAAAATAAACGAGGTAGCCGTATACCATTTTTCACAAGATCGGGACACGTAAAACCCTAAAAACCCTAAATAATGGCACATATTTGTAACTCAATTTCCATTTGGATTTGGAGGAAACTCATGTGGATGAAAAACACTTTAAATGTCATCTAGAATCTAGAAAAAAATTAAAAAAAAATAAATAGATGAAATATATTGCTCAAATTAATTTCGTATGACAATACACGAGTTATTGCTTCATATTTCGTGTGTTATTATACGAAAACCTAGTTAGTGTTTCGTGTATTATGACACAATAATGCGCATTTAGTTTCGTGTATTTATACACGAAACGAGTTAAACCAGCAGCTATTAAACGCCGTCAATCATATTTTCATCCCAGCAGAACCAGCAGCGTTAAACCAGCAGCCCCATTCACCATTCAATAACACACATTATCCAAGTTCTTACAATCATATTATGGATTCCTCACATTGTTACAATGATATTAACCTTGATGATATAGAATTTATCTTTGAAGAAGAAGACGAAAGGGCACCAAATCAAGATTCTCCACAACCTTCATCACCTTCTCCGCATCAAAATCAAAATCCAAGCTCCAATGAAGTAAGTTCATATGCTACTATCTTATCTTTGTCATATGTGGATTCTATTGGCAATGTTCCATATACACATTAGAAAAAAAATGCAATCTTGAAATACACATTCGAATAAAAATCCAATCTTGAAATTTTTGCTTGATTAGTTATTTATGCAACTATAATTTGCAGGGTCAATATCCGGATTTGAGTGATCAATTCACGACATCACAATTATTTATAAATAGAGATGAAATTCTAAAACATGTACGGAGTATTGCGGCCCTTCAAAATATAACACTTGTTATACAAGATTCGAGAAAGACTAGTGGGAATATCCAAGGCTACGCAAAGATTATATGTCATTTTGGTGGCAAGTATAGGCCTGGCAAATCTAAAAATCAGAGGCTAACTAGCAGCAAGAGGATTGGGTGCAAGTTTGAACTTCGGGCCAAAGATATGGGTGCTGGGTTATGGGGTTATGTTGTCAAGCATGGTTCTCATAATCATGACTTTCCAACGTATCCGGAAGGTCATCCGCTCGGGAAATTGTCACAAGATGAGTATGAGGAGGTGTGTACCGCAAGTCAATCGTCCATGCGTCCGAATAACATTCTCACAATGTTAAAGAAGAAGGATAAGAAGAATGTGAGTACTCAGACACACGTCCATAATGCCATCGTGAAGTTCAAAGCACAAGAACGAGAAGGGAGATCACCGCTGCAACAATTCATGAAATTACTCGACGATAATCAATATATTGTATTCACGAGGAAAGCCAAGGACAGTGACATCATCGGCGACGTATTCTTCTCTCACCCACTAGCATCGCATATGCTCAACTGCTTTCCATATGTATTCCAAGGTAAATTTTTGTGAATTTTTTTCAATGTATTTTTTACTCTGTTCTGTACATACAGTCTGTTCAGACTTCATTTCGTGTGGTTATACACGAAATGATGTCTACAATTTTGTGTATTTTTATACGAAACATATGTTAATATTTCGTATAAACCTACACGAAAAGTGATATATAATTTTAAGACTATATTTCGTGTGGTTATACACGAAATTGTATCATATATGTCGTGTAAAAATACACGAAACAAAATGTACAATTTCGTATATAAGTACACGAAATGTAATTCTGTGACTGTTGTCTGACTCTGTTTCTCTTTAAATCCTACTAGGTGATTGCACTTACAACACCAACTGCTATGGACTGCCATTCCTACATATTTTGGGATTTACTTCCACGGGAAAGAATTTCACAATTGCATATGCGTTTCTCCAAAATGAGAAGACCGATAATTTTGCATGGGCACTCAAGAATTTGCCACTACAAAAAAAGTCATTATTAGGGACGGAATTTTTTGGGTCGGGAGAATTCTCTAGTCCCCATTATCTCCTTAATAAGTCGGAAGACCCAAAACAGATTATTAAGGACAAACGGAGCTGGTCCCCTAAAATTTTAAAAGCATCCGGGCTTTAATTAGCTAATCAAAAAGAATTTTAAACAAAACCCACTAGGGTAAAACCCACGAAACCCTCTATTGTTCTCTGCGATCGGCGTTCTCACGCCAACTTCCACTCCTGCCGTTCTCACGCCAACTTCCACTCCTGCCGTTCTCACGCCAACTTCCACTCCTGCCGTTCTCTGCGATCGGCGTTCTCAAGGTTTCTACAATCGTTGTCGTCGTCAACAAGGTTTCTGCAATCGTCCGTCAAGGTATCCCTCTATTGTTCTGCAATCATCATCAATGTTTCCCTCTATTGTTAGATTTGCCGTCTGTAAAGCGTAATAATCCATCTATTGTTCGATTCTTCTTGTTCATTAGCCGTTCTCTGCAATCGTCAAGGTTTCTCTCGCCCCTCTCTAATTGATTTCATTCGCGTTCTCTGCAATCGTCAAGGTACTTTCTCTCTCTACTTATTTGTAATGAATTTTTTTGTTAATAGCTTCTGCAATTAGTCTTATTCCAGTTTCTATTAGAGGTGAAGCAAAGAATTACGAAAATGAAGTTTGCTAGACATATCGTTTTCTACTTTACGAGGTTCTTAATTTTTATTTGTGGTAGAACCGGATTTGTTGGTTATCTTGTGTGGAGAATTTAAGTATATCTATTGGTGAAATAAGGATCGATAATGTCATAGTCCATGGACTATGGGTCGATTATTTTGTTTAGTTTGGCCGAAATGATAAGCAATACATCTTTCAGGATATAATTGGGTAGTTAATGAGATCCTAAAAGAATCACACACGAGACTGTAACCTTTTATCTGTCAAGATAAAAGGTTATCTTCCTCTAAAACATTTTGTTGAGTATTATTGCTCCACTTAATTCACCGGCATGAGCTTGGATATTCCAAAACGAGTTTGCAGACTTCAGTTGGCTCTTTCTAACTGTAATTTTGACCATTCTTCTTGTGTTTCTTTTTGGTTTGTAAACTATCATGATCAATAAAGCATTTTTACAAGATACGTTGTTTGTGTTTGTTCTCAACCTTAAGCATTTGTCTCTCTTGAAATCCATTTTTTGAGCTACTCACCTACTTCAGTAAAGTTGGGTTGAAGATGTAAGCCACCACACCCATCTTATAACTTTTGATCCCTTTCCCCTCATCATTTTTTGGTACTTTATTGCAAATAAAAGTGTATTTTTTTCCATTTTTTTGTATATTAAAGGTGAATGAGAAGACATGGAACCTTGTGTCAGTCCAGTTATACCCCAGTCTATACCAACTTCCTAACACAAATAGTTTGGTCATTTTAAATGAAAAATAAATAAAAGTAAAATAATGCTACTGCATTGCTTATCTTCCTCTAAAACATTTTGTTTTGCGGTGCCTGCATATATTAAGATTGAGAAGCATGAGAATTTGATGTATTTACTCAAAGATGTTGTGTTCTATTCATGTTTGTTATTGTGATGTTCTTTCATGTTCCAAGCTCATTGTAAAATTTTGAGCATTACTTTTAGGTTAATTAAATCAATCTAAACAATTATAATATAGTTTTTCCATTCAAAGTATGTTTTGCGTAGGCATGTTATATACTAAGAAAGTACTTGATTTACTTATAATTTTCTAAGTGATTAATATTATGTGTTTGTATATGTTAACAGTTCATTAAAGTAGTTATGGATAAGACTTGGATTACATTACGAAATCGGACTTCAAAGTCATATAAAGATAGGGTTGATGCTTTCCTAAGCATTGCGTTTAGGGAGAAAGATACCGCGAGAGACGTGATTTACTGTCCGTGTAGCAAGTGTCGGAATCGTTATTACCGAAACCTTGAGATGGTAAAGATACATATAGAGATGCACGACTTTGATAAACATTACACAAATTGGGATCATCATAGTTTTACTGAGTTTTGGCAGACATTTTTTGTTCAAATATTAAGTGGTTGAACTAAGCATGGATGTGTTATAGATTTATGATGTCCTTTTGATCTTGGCTTTTGATCTTGGCAGACAGACATTAGTACCAAATTAGGTTGAGTTTTTCTTAATGAAATTGTTGTCTTTTGATCTATAATAGCAATTTTATTGCAAAGTGTGTTTGAATTTTGATTTTTAGGTTTGGTTTTATTATATAATTACAATTCATTTAGTATATATAAAAGATTTATATTTTGGGATACAAGCTTGTTTGGGTTGTTGAAAGCCGACCTTAAATCTTTCCCTTCAAAATTATATTTTGGCGCAAAATTACATTAGGGTCGGCAACGCGCGTCCCTAATAATTTCCCGGGACAAAAAATAAATTGGCGCTAAATTAATATTAGGGTCGGCGACGCATGTCCCTAATAATTTCCCGGGAAAAAATTAAATTGGCGCTAAATTAATATTAGGGTCGGCAAATCCGACCCTAATAACTCGTCCCAAAAAAAATTGGCTCCAAATATATTACCCGCTAAATTATTTTTTAGGACCGATACATGCCGTCTTTAATAGATTATTGGGGACGGTGACGGGGGTCCCAAACTTTTAGAGTCGCCCTTTATTCCGGACCCCAATTTCCCGTCCTTATGGCCGACCCAAATACCTTTAGGGACGGCAAAATGATCTTTAGGGACGGTGACGGGCCGACCCTAAAGAGTGTGTTTCTTGTAGTGTGCGTAGTCTTTTTCATCCTCCCAACATGCCAACAGTTTTCTTCACTGATCGAGACTTGGCTTTCATTAATGCTGTCCAAGCAGAATTTCCCGAGACCGCACATCATTTGTGTCGAAGGCATATAGAAGTCAATGTTCGAAAGAGGGCGTTGGCTCATACTGGGAACCCGAAATTCGCAAAAGCATTCATGAATAAATTCAATGCAGCAATATCAGCTGCTACTTCCGGAGAATGGAACACCCGTTGGCAACGGTTTTCTAAACGTTTTGCTGCTTATCCTGCTTTATTGAGCTATCTCCGCGATACATGGATTACTCCATACTCTCAAAATATTCTATCCATGCATACGGATACGTTGCTACACTTCGAAACCCACACCACAAACAGATCTGAGAGTGAGCATAGCAGGTTGAAGAAGGCGTTGGGAAGTACTTCTTCTACTTTTGACACAATTTTCAAAGTTGCTCACGAGATCATGGAAATTCAAATAATAAAAATCAAAGCTAGCATGGAGATGGCAAAGAGCAGAATTCCAATTGATATGAAGACTTGTAATCTGTATCACGACATATTGGGGCGAGTGTCAAATGTAGCCTTGGACATCATCAAAAAAGAGCGGTCTCGTAGTGGGGATAATGTCATGGATCCCTCAGAATGTGGGTGTTATGTCAGGCGAACACATGGACTTCCATGCAGTCACGAGATTGCACGCATACAGAGCTATGGGGGACGGATTGGTGATGTGGCGGATTTTACTATATGTATTTCCCTAATTTTCTGAGCATTTTATCCTTATTTTAATGTAAATTAGATTAGTTTTTATGTAATTTTGAGTAGATGACGGATTGGTATTTTTGAGACATGTTTTGATAATTATATGAGGTTCTTCGAAGTTTATCAAAAGTTCAGGGATCAAACGAAAGCGTAAGATTTCAGTGACCAAAATGAAAGAATGAAAAGCTGGGTGACCAAAGTGAAAATCAGAAAGCAAGACTTTTGAATTTGGTGTGTGCACGTGTGAAAGTGGTTGAGGGAATTGTTTTATGTGTGCAAAGGGACCAACTAAGGAGTATTAAATTTGGCAATTCAAGTTTCCTAAATGAAGGCAATTGACTGAGACACGTGAAGACCAAGAAAATTAATGGTGTTGACAGCGCTGGGCCCGAGGCAAATTGGAGTGACCCACGACTGAAGGAGTTAATTTTGGAATTAATGTATTTTTCTTTTCTTTTCCCTTTTCTTATTATTATTATTAATTAGTTTTTAGGCTTTATTTTGAAAGGAGTATATAAACTCCTTTAACAATATTTTAGGGTTGGATCTTTTTATGTTATTTTTACCTAGAGAAAAGCTTAGAACATCCATGGAAGCTTAAGCTCTTTTGCTTTGGATTTGATTGTTTGAACCCCTAATTATCAATTTGAGGTATTGTTCTTTTCAATTTGTTTTTCCCTATTCATAATTTTACTCGTGTTGATTTTAGATTTATAATTAGGGTTTGTGGATTTGGCCAATTCACTTGTTCTGTTTATAAATCTTTGCTAGAATTGTCTACATCATGTGCCAGTGTAGGAATTCATGAGTAGCATCTTTACGATTTATGCATGTGCCATGGTAAATTGTGAAGTGGGTAAAATTAGACGATTATCTATATGAAATAATTGTAGAAAGCGTTCTTGATCTTAGTTTCTTAAATCGTTCATCAATTAATTTTGCGATCTAGACTGTGCCAGTTAGATTAATTTATTAATTAGGGTTTCTAGTGAGTGTGCCACTGCTAGCAACTAATCTGAAAGAAGAAACAGAGATTGAAATATATCTCGTGATCAGGTGAATAGGGTGACATTGAATAGAGATATCAATGATAATTGCATAATTAGGTGGGGATTGAATCAAATCTGAAGTGTTTCTAAATCATTGTTTTTACTCTTAATTAATTTAATTTATGTTCTTAGGATATTAATCATTCAACAAACAAAAACCCCCCATTTGCGTGACTAGTTCGTAAGCAATATTGTTCCCTGAGATCGATCCTGGACTTTCACTATTTACATTCTTAGGAGTCCTTGTAGTAATTTGTAGGTGTTGCGATAAAACCTACCAAATTTTGGCGCCGTTGCCGGGGATCCCCACGATTCCTCGAGGTTTAATTACTACATGTCCCAAAATTACTTTTACTTCCATACTGATAGAGCCATAATTGCGGAGAGGCAATTTAACATTAGATCATTCGGGCTTATTCCTAAGTTTGGGACTCGAAAATGGCAAAAGTTTTTTGACGAGCCTATGGAGGAGGGTAATAGTTTGATTGTGAAGGAATTTTACTCAAATATGAATAAAATCCCCATGGACCGTGAGCATTCTTTTGTGAGGGGGATATCAATAAATTCTATGGGCTCCCTAGAGTGAGACGGGAGGAATGTGAGTATTTTAAAGCAACAACTGGGGATTGGCGAATGTATTTTAATGATGTGGTGAGAACGTTGGAGGGTAATCGACTCCAATGGACCAACAACCCGGATGGTTCGCCCAAGTTTGTGATTGAGACACAGTTTAATCTAGTGGCAAAGGGAGTGAACAAATTGGTATGCTATAGGATCCTTCCTACAGCGCAGCATGTGAAAGTTTCGTGGAAGCATGCATTATTGATTCATTTGATTATCAACGGAGGAAATATTTCTTTGGGGCACATCATTTTAGATAATATGCAAGCTGTGGGAGAGAATAAACGGAATGGATTTCCGTATCCATCTTTGATTACCGGGTTAGTAAAAGCTGCGGGGGTTCAGTGGAGCTTTGGGGGTGAGAAGGTGAAGATAATTAGGCCCATTTCTCGAGATTCTCTGGAAAGCAATAAGAGGGAGATTAGAGGAATGAACGTTAGAATTGTTGAAGAGCAGGTGGAGGAAGAAGCGGAATATGTTGAGGAGGATGACGACGATGATGATGATGATTATATGGTGGAGGCTGAGGGCGTTGGGTCTCCGGGCCGCGAGTCTTGGTGGTAGTGGCGTGGATCGTTTGATGGCCCGTATGGATTTGCGGTTGCCATTACTATGGATCGTCAGATCGCCACGATTATATGGTGCGCATGGCACCACAGTATGATGACGGGAGATGGCAGAGGTGGCCATTCCCAGCGAGCAGCTCTAGACTGCATGGTCCGTGGGACTATCATTTCAGGCCGCCACAGTAGTGCCGAGAGGTATCCCTACCCTTGTCTTACTTATTTTATACTTTTGTGATGCATATGGGACTATGCATGATTTAGTGAGGGGGTGGGGTACATGTTTGTTGTTGTATGCCGTTTTTTATTTTCGTTTATAAAAAAATAAAAAAAAAAATAAAAATGAGAGGCTAAGTGAAAACCCGAGAGGGCACTTAGGCAAAAGGAGAGAGTGTGTAAAATACTTTCTATCATTTATATCACCGGTGTTGGAGTAATAAGGGTGGTTAGGAGTCTCGGGTTAGGATGTTCTTATTTGGTGTAGGAGGCTCGGTTAGAGGCGGTAAGATAGGAAATCCTCGTTTCTCTTGTGGTGATATAAGGGGGGTTGACATATTTCACGAGGTAAGTCTTTGCTTGGGCATTGACTTTATTTTTGAGGGGGATTGTAGTGTGAGATAAGCGTGGGGGAAAATTAGGACATCTTTAGTTCCCCTTGGCTTTTTGATGTGTGGGCCTTAGCTTGGATGTCCCGTTTTTACATATTTGGAGTTGGGGTCGAGCTAAGGCCATTGATACCATTGTTATTTTTGGAGTGATAAGGAGCGGAGTTCCATTCTCCGAGTTCGTTGATTGAGTTGTTTGAGTGTGTTGATTTTTGATTGGTGGTTTAGAGGAGATTAGGGATCATTTTCCTCCCATGCTATCTGTTTAGACCGGTGCTTAGAGTAGGGATAGGATATTACTCAGGGACGAGTAATGGTCTAAGCGTGGGGGAATTTAATGTGGCGGATTTTACTATATGTATTTCCCTAATTTTCTGAGCATTTTATCCTTATTTTAATGTAAATTAGATTAGTTTTTATGTAATTTTGAGTAGATGACGGATTGGTATTTTTGAGACATGTTTTGATAATTATATGAGGTTCTTCAAGTTTATCAAAAGTTCAGGGATCAAACAACAGAGCGTAAGATTTCAAAGGACCAAAATGAAAGCATGAAAAGTTTGGGTGACCAAAGTGAAAATCGTAAAGCAAGACTTTTGAATTTGGTGTGTGCACGTGTGAAAGTGGTTGAGGGAATTGTTTTATGTGTGCAAAGGGACCAACTAAGGAGTATTAAATTTGGCAATTCAAGTTTCCTAAATGAAGGCAATTGACCGAGACACGTGAAGACCAAGGAAATTAATGGTGTTGGCAGCCTTGGGCCCGAGGCAAATTGGAGTGACCCACTGAAGGAGTTAATTTTGGAATTAATGTATTTTTCTTTTCTTTTTCCTTTTCTTATTATTATTATTAATTAGTTTTTAGGCTTTATTTTGAAAGGAGTATATAAACTCCTTTAACAATATTTTAGGGTTGGATCTTTTTATGTTATTTTTACCTAGAGAAAAGCTTAGAACATCCATGAAAGCTTAAGCTCTTTTGCTTTGGATTTGATTGTTTGAACCCCTAATTATCAATTTGAGGTATTGTTCTTTTCAATTTGTTTTTCCCTATTCATAATTTTACTCGTGTTGATTTTAGATTTATAATTAGGGTTTGTGGATTTGGCCAATTCACTTGTTCTGTTTATAAATCTTTGCTAGAATTGTCTATTACTGTGCCAGTGTAGGAATTCATGAGTAGCATCTTTACGATTTATGCATGTGCCATGGTAAATTGTGAAGTGGGTAAAATTAGACGATTATCTATATGAAATAATTGTAGAAAGCGTTCTTGATCTTAGTTTCTTAAATCGTTCATCAATTAATTTTGCGATCTAGACTGTGCCAGTTAGATTAATCTATTAATTAGGGTTTCTAGTGAGTGTGCCACTGCTAGCAACTAATCTGAAAGAAGAAACAGAGATTGAAATATATCTCGTGATCAGGTGAATAGGGTGACATTGAATAGAGATATCAATGATAATTGCATAATTAGGTGGGGATTGAATCAAATCTGAAGTGTTTCTAAATCATTGTTTTTACTCTTAATTAATTTAATTTATGTTCTTAGGATATTAATCATTCAACAAACAAAAACCCCCCATTTGCGTGACTAGTTCATAAGCAATACTGTTCCCTGAGATCGATCCTGGACTTTCACTATTTACATTCTTAGGAGTCCTTGTAGTAATTTGTAGGTGTTGCGATAAAACCTACCAAATTTTGGCGCCGTTGCCGGGGAACGGTGTAATTGTTTACGATCTTATTCTATTCTTAATCTATATTCTTTTTCTATTCATTTTTATTTTAGTATTTGTGTTATCTGCTAAGTGTTGTACCCTGCTCTCCCTGTGGTGTGTAACCGTGCATGGTGCACACCCGTTCTACTAATAATTTACTTGTGCCTCTTGATTCAGAAATAGAACGTTCTTTCAGGAAAGGATGACAACAAAGCAGGAGAATCAAGGAGATATTATTAGCTGAAAGGATGCAGGACGGAAATAATAATGGTGGTGGTGGTGGAGAACAAGCAGTTCCACCACAGACATTGAGGCAAAGGACTGCCCCGAATTGGAATGAGCAACCACATGCCGTCCAATTCCCTGCCTTACCTGCCGGGGTGACATTTGAGTTGAAGCCGGGGCTACTCAATCAGCTACCGCACTTCACGGATGCCCAGGAGAGGATCCCAATCACATCTCTCAATTTGTGCAAATGCATCGTCGAGTATGAAGCCGGTGTCGATTCCGATAGAGCATCCGTTATTGAGGGCGTTTTCTTTCACACTGAAAGATAACGTGAATGGTTGGTACTACCACTTGCCCCCAACAGTATCACGACATGGCAGCAGATGAAAGAAGTATTCCTAGAAGAGTTCTTCCCTCAGGACCAGATCAATGTAATGAAGAGAGACATCAGCAATATGGAGCAAAGGGCAGATGAGGCTCTTTACGACTACTACAATCGCTTCCACAAGCTTTGTAGGAGTTGTCCATATCATGGGTTTACTGAGGATCAGCTGATCGTCTATTTTCATGAGGGGTTGACCATTCAGGATAAGAGGTTAGTGGATTCGTGCTGTGGGGGAAGTATTTTGAATAAGACCACTGATGAAGCTAAAAAATTGATCGAGGAGCAAGCTAAGAGTATGAGGACCCATGGCAAGAGGTCAACTGTGAGACAGGTTAGCGCAGCGGGTTCTAGCAGTGGGTTGACTAGTAAGCTCGAGAGACGTATATGGAGGATCTTAAGGGTATGGTAAAGCAGTTGGTTCTGGGACAGACACCGAAGCAGTGTGGGATTTGCTATGACATTACGCACCCTACAGATTCATGCCTTTCGTTGCAGACGGGTGAGATGGAGGATGTCAATGCAGTTGGTTTTGTGCGGCGAGGACAGTAGACCGATGGGTAACACTTATAACCCCAACTGGAGAAATCATCCTAATTTCAGATGGGGTACAGGTCAGCAGCAGAATCAGCCGGGTGGTCAGGGACAGCAGTTTGGTAATCAGCAGAGTTACCAACAGCAGCAGTATCAGGGTTATAGACCACCATTTGGACAGCCACCACCGCAGCCACAGCAGCAGCCGCAGCAGCCGCAACAGCAGGGACAATCTACAGAAGATATGTTCCGTACACTGGCTCAGAGTATGAGCACCTTATCCACCAGTCTTCAGCAGTATCAGCAGAGAACCGATACGAGTATCAGCAATCTTCAGCAGTATCACAGAGGACTGATCACGAGTATCGGTGGTTTGGAGAGACAGATGGGACAGATAGCGAATGCCGTGGGTAGGATGGAGAGCTCGGGAATTCGGGAAAGCTTGCCTTCCACGGGCTGAACCGAATCCAAAGCAAAATGCTTGTGCGATCACTCTTCAGCGGTGGTAAGGAGAGCCGCAGATAGGGTTGTAGCGGAAGGAACAGGAGATTGAGGTTGAGATTTGAGCCACGAAGGCACCCGATCAGAAAGAAGTTGCACCAGAGGTTAAGGCTCCTGTATATGAGCCTGAGGTTCCATTCCCCGAGGCCTTGAGAGAGCATCGGAAGCCAGAGCCTGATAAGGCGATTTATGATACCTTCAAGAGGTTGGAGGTTAATATTCCTTTCTTGGATCTTCTTCAGACTGTCCCGAGGTATGCGAAATTTTTGAAGGAGTTGTGTACGCTGAAAAGAAATCAGAAGGAGAGGAGTAAGAAAAAGGGAAAGGTTAGCGAGCACGTGTCTGCAGTGTATCAGCGAAAATTGCCTAAGAAGTGCAGTGACCCAGGGATGTTCGTGATTCCAGTTACTTTGGGGGATGCTTCTGAGCACAAGGCGATGTTAGACTTGGGGGCGTCAATCAACGTCATGCCCTATTCGATGTTTGAAACTCTTAAGTTGGGACCACTGCAGGATACTAGAGTTGTGATACAGCTAGCGGATAGGTCGAATGCCTACCCGAAGGGATTAGTAGAAGATGTGCTTGTTAGAGTGGGGAAGATGATATTTCCCGCAGACTTCTATGTGCTAGAGATGGAGTCGGATCCCAAGGCCCCCATACTGTTGGGGAGGCCTTTTATGTCAACTGCGCGGACAAAGCTTGATGTGGCGAATGGTTCCTTGACAATGGAATTTGATGGCCAAGTGATGGAGTTCAATATCTTTGACTCTATGAGATACCCTAAGGATACGGAGTCACTGTGTTTCATTGATGTGGTCGAGCCATTGGTAGAGGAGGTATTTGAGGTGTCTAGTGGAGATGATGATCTCAAGACCGCATTAGAGAATGTGTTGGGGTATGCTAGTTTGGAGTTTTACATCTCAGATTCGATGAAGGAAGCGGTTATGGGTCTTACAGAGAGTGCTATGTTTGCTACAGAACCGGGTCGTGGTTACATGAAGTAAGAGGTTCCGGTGGAAAAGCTTGTTCCATCTATAGAGAAGGCACCGGAGCTTGAGCTGAAGGTTCTCCCTGAGCACCTTAAGTATGTTTATCTAGGTGAGGGAGAGACGCTTCCGGTAGTGATTTCTAGCAATTTGACTGAGGATCAAGAGAAGAGGTTGATTGAGGTGATCCGGGAGCGAAAATCTGCGATTGGTTGGACTATTGCTGATCTCAAGGGCATTAGTCCATCTTTGTGTATGCACCGGATCAACTTAGAGGAGGGTGCGAAGCCAGTGAGACAACCACAGCGGAGACTTAACCCGCCAATGATGGAGGCGGTAAAGAAGGAGGTCCTGAAGCTACTACAGATGGGGATCATCTATCCCATCTCCGACAGTAAGTGGGTGAGCCCCACACAGTGTGTGCCCAAGAGGGGCGGAATCACACTATCCCGCAATCAGAAGGGAGAGTTGGTTCCAACCCGGGAGCAAACGGGAATTCGCGTGTGTATTGATCTCCGACGGTTGAATGAGGTAACTCTTAAAGATCATTTCCCCCTCCCCTTTATTGATCAGATGTTGGAAAGGTTAGCCGGAAGGGCGTATTTTTGTTTTCTTGATGGTTTTTCCGGGTATTTTCAAATACCTATCGCCCCGGAAGACCAAGAGAAAACTACATTTACTTGCCCCTTCGGCACTTTTGCCTATCGGAGAATGCCATTTGGATTGTGCAATGCACCTGGAACTTTTCAAAGGTGCATGATGAGTATATTCTCCGATTTTGTGGAAAGATTTATGGAAGTTTTCATGGATGACTTCACTGTCCATGGAGACTCGTTTGATGAATGTCTTGCTCATTTAGGACTAGTGTTAGATAGATGCATTGAAACTAATTTGGTCCTAAATTTTGAAAAATGTCATTTTATGGTCGAGCAAGGCATTGTGTTAGGTCATGTTGTGTCAAAAAGGGGTATTGAAGTTGACAAAGCTAAGATTGATGTCATTTCTTCACTTCCTTACCCTACCAACGTGCGTGAAGTCCGGTCGTTTCTTGGTCATGCCGGGTTTTACCGGAGGTTTATAAAGGACTTCTCAAAGATTGCTTCACCTCTCTGCACTCTGTTGCAAAAAGAGGTTGATTTTAATTTTGATGATATTTACAAGCAATCTTTTGATGAGTTGAAGTCTAGGTTGACAACCACCCCCATTATTCAAGCACCTGATTGGTCTCGTCCCTTTGAGATCATGTGTGATGCTAGTGATTATGCCATGGGGGCGGTTTTGGGTCAAAAAGTGGAGCGTGCCTCACATGTAATCTATTATGCGTCTATGACCTTGAATGGGGCACAAAGAAATTACTCCACCACAGAAAAAGAGATGTTGGCGGTAGTCTTTGCACTAGAAAAATTTAGGTCCTACTTGTTGGGCACTAAAATCATTGTTTACACCGACCACGCTGCTTCAAGTACTTGATGTCTAAAAAAAGAGGCTAAACCGAGACTCATTCGGTGGATTCTCTTGTTGAGTGAGTTTGATATAGAGGTAAAGGACAAAAAGGGGGCTGAAAATTTAGTTGCCGATCATTTGAGTCGCCTTGTTATGGAGGAGGACAAGCCTTATAAACAAGCCCCAATTCGGGGTGAGTTTCCTGATGAGGTTCTTTGGGCAGTTAATTCAATGGTTCCTTGGTATGCGGACTTGGTAAATTTTCTTGTCTCTAATAAATTCCCTCCGGGGATGACAAAATCTCAAAGAGACAAAGTCCGTAGTGATGCCAAGTATTATGTGTGGGATGAGCCCAACTTGTGGAGGCATTGTGCTGACCAAGTCATTCGGAGGTGTATTCCCGATAGTGAGGTGTCTTCTGTTCTTAAATTCTGTCATGAGCAAGCGTGTGGTGGTCATTTTGGTGTGAAAAAGACAGCTAGAAAAGTTTTGGAGTGTGGCTTCTTTTGGCCAACTTTGTTCCGGGATGCGGCCACTTTTTGTCAGTCATGTGATAGGTGCCAAAGGGTTGGTAATATTGGGCGCCGTAATGAAATGCCACAAACCCTCATTGTGAATTGTGAAATCTTTGATGTTTGGGGGATAGACTTTATGGGTCCGTTCCCTAATTCTTGTGGGTTTGTGTACATTTTACTTGCGGTTGACTATGTGTCCAAATGGGTGGAAGCCATCCCTACCCGCACTGATGATTCTAAAGTGGTGGTCAACTTCCTTAGGAGCAACATTTTGTGTAGGTTTGGGATGCCAAGGGCCATTATAAGTGATAGGGGGACACATTTTTGCAATAAGACAGTCGAAGCGTTAGTCAAGAAATATCATATCACCCATAAGGTGTCGACTGCTTATCACCCCCAAACAAATGGCCAAGCCGAGGTGTCTAATAGAGAGATAAAATCCATCCTTGAAAAAACTGTGAACCCTAATAGAAAGGATTGGAGTCAAAGGCTTGATGATGTGTTGTGGGCTTACCGGACTGCTTATAAGACACCGATTGGTATGTCACCATATCGGTTGGTGTTTGGTAAACCTTGTCATTTGCCGGTTGAGCTTGAACACAAAGCCTATTGGGCGATTAAAAAGTTCAACTTGAACTTGGAGGGTTCCGGGGAAGAGCGGAAATTACACTTGAGTGAGTTGGATGAGATTAGGAGGGATGCGTATGAAAATAACCTCCTTTATAAGGAACGAGCAAAGATTTGGCACGATAAAATGATTATTAGAAAGGACTTTAAGGTGGGTCAAAAGGTCCTTCTTTTCAATTCCCGTCTTCGTTTGTTTCCGGGCAAGTTGAGGTCCCGGTGGACCGGTCCCTATGTGGTGAGGGAGGTGTCCCCGCTTGGGACGGTAGTAATCTCAAGTCCTAATGAGGACAAAGAATTCAAGGTGAATGGTCAACGGTTAAAACCGTATTTTGAAAATGAAGTGGTGAATACCGCGAGTTTGGAGGAGATTGATCTCCAAGACCCGGTATATGTTTGATAACTGTGGGTTCGAGTCTTGTCAAAGACTTTAAAAGTTGATGCCAGCCGGGGGCTTACCCGGCGTTTGGTCTAGCTAAAGACGTTAAAGACGGGCGGCTAACCGGGAGACAACCCGGAATTTAATTGCTTTTGTTATTAGTCATTTTGTACATTTCGTTTTCAATTTTTGCAAATTTTTATTCATGTCTAAAATAGGTGCTACTGAAGGGTTTTTGTTTTGTGGTGTTGTGCAGGGAAAAGCATGGGAGAGGAGCAAAATTGCCTGGGGTCTGTTCTTAAAAAAAAAAAGAAAAATGGGCGGAGTTCAAGAAATCAAAGGCGTCCGCCTGGACTTTCCCTCTGCGCCCGCCTCAATGCCATGATTCCAAGCCAACACTCGGCCGGCGAAGCGGCCGCCTCACATTTCCTCGTGCGCCCGCCTCATACTGCTTTTTCCATGGTCGAGTTTCGGTTCATGAGGCGTGCGCCTCGTGTTCATGATGCGGCCGCCTCACGTCGTCACCCACTTTTGATGATCCGGCCCAAAGAAGGTTGAACGGGTCGGTTGGTATGAATTGGGTCGTGATATAAATAAAAAGTGGGTCCAATTTCCCCCATTAACAACAACCAACAACCTAGCCTACCCGTGTTGCTCTCCTCTCTGTAAACTCCCTCTAAATTCCGGCCATAGCCCCATTACAACAGGCGAGATTCCTACCCTTCCCCATAAATTCCGTCCACCCTTCCTCCACAAAAATCTTTTTCCTCACCCTAAACCTTCAGATTAGCCGGTCCCTCGTCAATTCCGGGCAGTTTCTTCTCCATCCCTTGGGAATTCCGGCGGCTGTTTGAGTTTTCCGGCGACAATTTTGCAGATTCCGGCGAGTCCTTTGTGTTTTCCGGCCGAATTCTTCCAGCAATATTGAAAGGTTCAAACTGCTTCCTTCCTTCTATTTTAATTGGATTGCAAATTTAGTTTTGGTTGGAGAGTTGGTGGTTATTTGTTGTTTGGGTGATTTATATATTGTTTAATATGGGTAAAACGAAAGAGCCATTGAAAAAGGGAGGTAAGAAAAAGCAAAGGGTTGATGAGAGTTCATCTAGTTTGCCTCCCCTGCCCCTCGGAACCCGGCTCCGTTGTGAGGATCCCCACGATTCCTCGAGGTTCATGTTTGTTGTTGTATATGCTGTTTTATTTTCGTTTATAAAAAAAAATGAGAGGCTAAGTGAAAACCCGAGAGGGCACTTAGGCAAAAGGAGAGAGTGTGTAAAAAAAAAAAATTGAAAAAATGAAAAAAAAAATTGAAAAAATGAAAAAAAAAAACGAGTGGCTAGGTGAAAACCGAAAACGGCACCTAGGCAAAAGGTGAGTGAAGTGAAATACTTTCTATCATTTATATCACCGGTGTTGGAGTAATAAGGGTGGTTAGGAGTCTCGGGTTAGGATGTTCTTATTTGGTGTAGGAGGCTCGGTTAGAGGCGGTAAGATAGGAAATCCTCGTTTCTCTTGTGGTGATATAAGGGGGGTTGACATATTTCACGAGGTAAGTCTTTGCTTGGGCATTGACTTTATTTTTGAGGGGGATTGTAGTGTGAGATAAGCGTGGTGGAAAATTAGGACATCTTTAGTTCCCCTTGGCTTTTTGATGTGTGGGCCTTAGCTTGGATGTCCCGTTTTTGCATATTTGGAGTTGGGGTCGAGCTAAGGCCATTGATACCATTGTTATTTTTGGAGTGATAAGGAGCGGAGTTCCATTCTCCGAGTTCGTTGATTGAGTTGTTTGAGTGTGTTGATTTTTGATTGGTGGTTTAGAGGAGATTAGGGATCATTTTTCTCCCATGCTATCTGTTTAGACCGGTGCTTAGAGTGGGGATAGGATATTACTCAGGGACGAGTAATGGTCTAAGCGTGGGGGAATTTGATGTGGCGGATTTTACTATATGTATTTCCCTAATTTTCTGAGCATTTTATCCTTATTTTAATGTAAATTAGATTAGTTTTTATGTAATTTTGAGTAGATGACGGATTGGTATTTTTGAGACATGTTTTGATAATTATATGAGGTTCTTCGAAGTTTATCAAAAGTTCAGGGATCAAACAGAGCAGAAGATTTCAGTGACCAAAATGAAAGCATGAAAAGCTGGGTGACCAAAGTGAAAATCAGAAAGCAAGACTTTTGAATTTGGTGTGTGCACGTGTGAAAGTGGTTGAGGGAATTGTTTTATGTGTGCAAAGGGACCAACTAAGGAGTATTAAATTTGGCAATTCAAGTTTCCTAAATGAAGGCAATTGACTGAGACACGTGAAGACCAAGGAAATTAATGGTGTTGACAGTGCTGGGCCCGAGGCAAATTGGAGTGACCCACGGCTGAAGGAGTTAATTTTGGAATTAATGTATTTTTCTTTTCTTTTTCCTTTTCTTATTATTATTATTAATTAGTTTTTAGGCTTTATTTTGAAAGGAGTATATAAACTCCTTTAACAATATTTTAGGGTTGGATCTTTTTATGTTATTTTTACCTAGAGAAAAGCTTAGAACATCCATGAAAGCTTAAGCTCTTTTGCTTTGGATTTGATTGTTTGAACCCCTAATTATCAATTTGAGGTATTGTTCTTTTCAATTTGTTTTTCCCTATTCATAATTTTACTCGTGTTGATTTTAGATTTATAATTAGGGTTTGTGGATTTGGCCAATTCACTTGTTCTGTTTATAAATCTTTGCTAGAATTGTCTATTACTGTGCCAGTGTAGGAATTCATGAGTAGCATCTTTACGATTTATGCATGTGCCATGGTAAATTGTGAAGTGGGTAAAATTAGACGATTATCTATATGAAATAATTGTAGAAAGCGTTCTTGATCTTAGTTTCTTAAATCGTTCATCAATTAATTTTGCGATCTAGACTGTGCCAGTTAGATTAATCTATTAATTAAGATTTCTAGTGAGTGTGCCACTGCTAGCAACTAATCTGAAAGAAGAAACAGAGATTGAAATATATCTCGTGATCAGGTGAATAGGGTGACATTGAATAGAGATATCAATGATAATTGCATAATTAGGTGGGGATTGAATCAAATCTGAAGTGTTTCTAAATCATTGTTTTTACTCTTAATTAATTTAATTTATGTTCTTAGGATATTAATCATTCAACAAACAAAAACCCCCCATTTGCGTGACTAGTTCGTAAGCAATACTGTTTCCTGAGATCGATCCTGGACTTTCACTATTTACATTCTTAGGAGTCCTTGTAGTAATTTGTAGGTGTTGCGATAAAACCTATCAATTGGGTTGTCTTCGATTTATGCTTTTTGGAAGAAGTTGGACATTGAGCCAGAGTACTGTCCAACTAGGTCTTCGATCAATGAAAATTCTTTTGTAGCTGTGTGGAACGAAGTACAGAACGCACCTGAACCGATCAAGAGAAAGTTATTCCAAACGATAAATGAAGAGCTACATCCACAAACCAGAGATGCTTCTGAGCCACCTCATATTTCAAAGGCAAATAAACCCCGGACCACCAGTTCAAGAATACTTTCAGATTGGGAGCATACAGACAGATATTTTGGAGTCCCCACTACACCACCCTCCACTGGCAGCAGGTCTAGATCTTCATTCATTGCATCAACCCAATCGGGTATGATGTCGTGGGACTCAAACTCTTTCGTGTCCACGCCCAATCCGAAAGTAGCTTCAAACACTACACCATCTAGCCCTACTACTCCTACGTCTCTTCCACCACTAGCTGCTTCAACTCGTGGGAGAGGACGAGATCGGGGACGAGGACGGGGACGGGGTCGGAGTCAGGGTCAGGGTCGTGGAAAGGGAAATGGACAAGTCAAAGTCACTAGTCTACATACTTCTGGGTATACTTTGTCATTAATGCCTTTCATGGTCCCATTTATTGAAGGCATCACAGATGTGAGGGGTGATGGACATTGTGGCTATAGAGCCGTAGCTGCGCAGATATACGGAGATGAGGACATATGGCCTCAAGTCCGCACAGATTGTTGCCTTGAGCTGCATAGTCGACGCGAGCTTTATCAGAGAGTTATATCTTGGACAAGTATGGACGAGCTCTACAGTCGCATTGCTTACTATTCCTCCCTAGGCTTCTCGAGTATTATTATATGATCCTCCCAGAGCTAGGACACATCATTGCCACGAGGTATAATGTGGTGTTCATCTCGGACACGCTAACCAGTGGCTTCACATGCCTTCCGGTGACTGTACCACAAGGAGTAGGACCACCCACAGACACACTTGTGCTTGGACACATTGGAAACCATTTTATATTGCTGCACATGTTAGATAATGATTACCCAATGCCATCGCCAACGGTATATTGGGAGGCTCATCGTGATGCAAGCACAAGTAACTTGGTCATGCCATACAGAGCTCGGATAGAGACATTCAACCGACTCTCAATTGCGTCGAACGAAGAAAGAGTTTCAAGAAATAGGCCATAATAGTATGAGTGTATCATTTGACTTATTGAGCCTTTTTTATTTGTGTGTATGAATCATTAAAAACTGTTTGGAAGTTTGGATGTGTGATGTGAAATATGGCAAAGTATATCATTTTTTATGATTTTTTTTCAAGAAAGCTATATTGGTCTTTGAATTTTTCAATTTTTATGTTTGGAAGTATGAATTATGCAGACTGTTTATTTCGTGTGATTATACACGACTTTGTCAGATATGTTTCGTATGAAAATACACAAAATATTTATTAATATTTCGTGTGAATCTACACGAAATAACTCATTACATTTCGTGTATATTTATACGAAACATATCTGACAAAGTCGTGTATAATCACACGAAACGTCCGCGTACGGAAGGACAGTTTTGTCCATTTTCCGTGTCTTGCAAATAAGGTGCCTTGCAAATAACAATCTTTAAAAAGTACAAAAAAAACTTCCAAACTTGATTTATTTAGCAGCATATCCAAATATTTCGCCTTAACTATAAAAATTGTTGTATTAACCGATATCCTTTGTTCATTCACATGATGTTATGACGCCTTTAGAAACTGCGCAATATTGCTTGTTAGCAATGAGGTTATGCAGATTCTCTTCCTGTCACTTCCCATATTCCCACTATTCCGACTTCTATAAAAGACACAAAGGTTATTGCTTGTGGAGTTGCATAATTTTTTTTTCATTTTTCTTTCAAGATTATTCTTAATTATTGCTTCTAAACGCCAACTCAATATAGGTTCGAGACATAATAGGGTCATTTCGCTGTCCTCCATTTCTAACTTTGAAGAAATCCAACTCCGTTTGATCTGGCTTTTGCTGCTATCAAATTACCAAATGAAAAGTATTCCCGTAGTTGATTTAGGGGAAAGAAAGATTAATAAATTAATGTGTGTGTGTGTATATATACATGTGGGTGTATATCATTTTCTATTTCAATTGTTTTGATAAATTATGAAGTTGATGAGAAATTATAAAAAAGCTCCATACATAGTTAGCAACCTGCATGTAGTTTCTGTGTTATGTTTCGCTAGCGTGCCTCATGCATGTACATCTGGTTGTATGTGTAGTCATTTGGAACTGCATATTAATCATGTAAAAAATTTCCCTTTACAGATTTATCACATCAAAATGATAATAGGAAGCCAAGAGCATGCTCTTGCTGAAGCTGTAAGTTCCTCTCTTAGTTTTATCTATTTTAAATTTAATTGCCAAATTTACTGTGTGTCAATTTTTTTGTACACTTGCTCAGTTCCATGTGACAAGTCTAGTATTCCATTTTGGGATGTTTAACTCATGTTTTTCAATCTGTATACACTTTCTACTTTAACAACATATGTTATACTCTTTTCGACCCACGATAATCTGCAAAAATACACCTTTTGGGTGTTCCACAATAATCTGTATTTTTCTAAAATGGAAATGGGACCCACTTGTTTCTACTCACAACCATTACCCATTTACTCCACTTTCTTTCTCCTACCCAACCATCTACACTCACAACACATCACCTTTTTCACTTTTCTCCTTAATTCTCGTGCCAAGCCAATTTGTGCACATTTTCATGGGACGCAGGGAGTATATGTGTGTGTTTTTGTGTTGTTTGAGTTTCACAAGAAATGAGTTTGACAAGATCAAGTGACAATTAGAATACAAGGAGAAGCACATTCTTAGCATTTGTATATTAATCATGTAAAAACAAATAAAGCAAGCTTGAATGCTAACCTCAACATTGACTATAATCAGCCCGAGAGATTGAGGAAGCTTCATTTCGAATGTGAAGAAAGTAACAACCAAAGACAATTTGCTTGGTTATTATTTTGAGTATAATGCTATTTTGTAGAATGAAGATAAGAGCAGTCGGAAACGAAGAAAATTTATAAAGTGGAGTAAGACAACTCTTCCTATTCTCGGACATCATTTATGATCTTTCATTTTCTAAAAATTGAATAATTTATTTCTTTTTATATCAAAGTTGCTAATATTTACTTTTTTATGTGTGCAGAAAAAAGAGACCATAGGACTTTCATATTTTTATTTTTAGCAAAAAGAAATTAATATGTAATATTTAGCTTATTTATCAAGTTTGTAGATCTAATTTTTTGTAATGCTATTTTTTCAATTATTGTAATTCGCCTATATATTAATATGTTATGTGTGCATTTAACTTATTTATCAAGTTTGTAGATCTAATTTTTGTAATGCTATTTTTTCAAAAAGTCGTATTTTCTTCTTTTTTAATAATCTATTTTTATGACAAATTTGTAATAACTGAGCTCTATTAAGTATTCTTATTTAAGAGAAAATTACGCCATAGTCCCTCAATAATATCTAATCTACATCCTAAGACAGACTATTTCTTAATTTACCTCCTAATCTTACAAAATATTTTCTTTTACCATATAATCCCTCACCTATTTTAAAAATTAAAAAATGCCAAATATGTCCTTAAAAAATAGTTTGATATTCAGTTTTAAATGAGATAAACCCCCTCTCCTCCCCACCCTCTCATAAACCCAACACACACACTCTCTCTCTCTCTCACACACTTTCTCTCTCTAATCAGTCTCTCCGGTCACCTTCCCCTTCCGGCGAACTACTACCAAGCGCCGGTCAGCCAATCCTCGCCCACGGCGGCTTCAAGCTCCCAGTAGCCAAATCCTACACCCTCCACCTCCCCGCCGCCTGGTCCGGCCGAATCTGGGGCCGTCACGGCTGTTCCTTCGACGCCGCCGATCGCGGCCGCTGCGCTTCAGCCGGAGCGTGGCGGATCTCTCTACTACAACGGAATCGGCGGCACCCTCTCTTCGCCGGACAAAAGCAGATCCGACCACCACTTTTCGTCTTTATCTTTCTCAAGCCTTCCTTGCGCCCAGATCTGGTATTCTGTTACCTCGATTTTCAGTCCGACGAACATGAGAACCAAATTCAATTTGTTGATGGTCAAATAAATTGCGTTGCTCTGGTCTTCTTCCTCTTAGCTAATGTTTGGACCAGCTTGTTTTATTGAACCTGGTTTTGAAGTTGAGGTCACCATTGTTGACTCCTAGATGCACCTGCTTGCTTTATTTAAGTAACTTTGATTTGCATTTGTTTTGTATTAGAGGATATACATATTTGCAGTTAAAACAAGATAATGGGGTACTGTGATTTTGCTTTATAGTTTGATAGTTTTTTTGTTCATGGATACTGCTTTTATAATGAGTTTCTTATATTAGATTGGTTGACTTGAGGCCACAGAAGTTGGTGTAGGCCAAAATGTGTTTTTATTGGAACATGAACTGTGTTGAATCTTTCTTGGGTGTGTGTGGCTATATGTTTATTCACAGATCTTCTCATACATCCGAGGACAAAGATCTTTCACCTCCTAGGAAAAGCAATAAGAAATTGGTGTTTGTCAAAAACAAAAGTTGTTGAATTTTGGTTGGTTTAGTGTTCTAATGTTTGTGCCAGTTTGGAGTTTGGTTTTGTACCTCTTTTTACACTCATGTTGGGTATCCTTGATAAAGTAAATATTTATGCTATTAGTGTTAAAGCTGAAAGTGATAAATATCGATTGGTGTAGAACTAGTACAAAATGCTTCTTTATTTAAGGGGTTAGCTAATGTTTGGAAATTGAGTTTTGCTTTCTGCTTGGAACATGGAGTTGGACGATTGATAGTCTAAATTAAGGCATTAGATTGTCTTATGAACGTGAAGTTGGAAATATTGTGACTAAAAAATAACCAGCTTCAGCCATGACAAACTGGTTAGTCGTGTTCTTAGGAGTTTAGTTGACAACTGAGAACTTACTGAAGGAAGATAGAAAAAAAAATAATTTTTGTCTATAATAAATGTTGTTGACTTGTTAATATATTTAAATAATGTTGTTGACAACTAAGAACTTACCGATAAGTTCTCAGTTGTTTGGTTGTCGGAGTTGGTGATCGCCGAAGTTAATCGTTTTCTTAGTGGAGACAACTGAGAACTTACTGATAAGTTAAGTTCTCAGTTGTTGGTCGCCGTAGTTGGTGGTCGCCGGAGGTAATCGTGTTCTTAGTATTAGTTTAGTTGACAGCGAGAACTTGCGATAAGTTAAGTTCTCAGTTGTTTGCTTACCGGAGAGGTCGCCGGAGTTGGTGATCATCGGAGTTGATCGTGTTCTTAGTAGTTTAGTTGACAACTGAGAACTTACTAATAAGTTCTCAGTTGATTGGTTGCCGGAGTTGGTGATCGTTGGAGAGGTCGCCGGAGTTGGTTATCGCCGGAGTTGATCGTGTTCTTAGTAGTTTAGTTGACAGGCCGAGAACTTGCGATAAGTTAAGTTCTCAGTTGATTGGTCGCCAGAGTTGGTGGTTGCCGGAGTTGATCGTGTTCTTAGTAGTTTAGTTGACAGCGAGAACTTACTGATAAGTTAAGTTCTCAGTTGTTTGGTCGCCGGAGTTGGTGGTTGCCGGAGTTGATCATGTTCTTAGTAGTTTAGTTGACAACTGAGAACTTACTGATAAGTTAAGTTCTCAGTTGTTTGGTCGTCGATAGGTCGCCGGAGTTGGTGGTTGCCGGAGTTGGTGGTCGCCGGAGTTAATTGTGTTCTTAGTAGTTTAGTTAACAACTGAGAACTTACTGATAAGTTAATTTCTCAGTTGTTTGGTTGCCGGATAGGTCGCCGGAGTTGGTGGTCGCCAGAGTTAATTGTGTTCTTAGTAGTTTAGTTGACAACTGAGAACTTACTGATAAGTTAAGTTCTCAGTTGTTTGGTCGCCGAAGAGGTCGTCGGAGTTGGTGGTCGCCGGAGTTGGTAGTCATCGGAGTTAATTGTGTTCTTAGTAGTTTAGTTGACAACTGAGAACTTACTGATAAGTTAAGTTCTCAGTTGTTTGGTTGCCGGAGAGGTCGTCGGAGTTGGTGGTCGCCGGAGTTGGTAGTCACCGGAGTTAATTGTGTTCTTAGTAGTTTAGTTGACAACTGAGAACTTACTGATTAGTTAAGTTCTCAGTTGTTTGGTCGCCGGAGTTGGTGGTCGCCGGAGTTGGTAGTCGCCGGAGTTAATTGTGTTCTTAGTAGTTTAGTTGACAACTGAGAACTTACTGATAAGTTAAGTTCTCAGTTGTTTGGTCGCCGGAGAGGTCGCCGGAGTTGGTGATCGCCGGAGTTAATTGTGTTCTTAGTAGTTTAGTTGACAACTGAGAACTTACTGATAAGTTAAGTTCAGTTGTTTGGTCGCCGGAGAGGTCGCCGGCGTAAAATAAAAAAAAAAAAAAGTTGCTTAGGAAAAAGTCGCCGGAGTTGGTCGTCGGAGTTGATGGTTGCCGGAAGTGTTGACCGGAGAAGATGGGGAGGGGATGACCTAAGGTGAGGGTGGTTGGAGAGAAATTAAACTGTTAAAGAGATTGGACTTAGTGAAATGATAGGAGGGTGAACTTAGTAAAATGTTGGGAGGGTGTAGTTATTAAGCTAGGGACTAAATGGTTAATCAAATTATAAATTGTCTTAGGAAGTAGTTTTGTTTCTATAGAGGGATTATTTGGTAAATGCCTCTTTATTTAAATATTTTCTGGTTGCAATGTTCATACGCACAACTGCAGCACCAATGTTGATCGAAGAGTTCTTGCTACCAGTGTATGCATCAAATTCTGCATAAACAATCACACCACAACGTAATTAAGAAAAACTCAAGTATCAATTCTGAGTCCATCTTCCAAAAGGCAGCTCAGAAAACTCTTGCTACCAGTGAGATCTACTTTAGAGAGAGAAGGGGAAGAGAGAGAAGGCGACGGTGAGCGGCGGCGACGGTGAGAGGCGACGACGGTGAGTGAGGCGGCGATGGTGAGATCTACTTTAGAGAGACAAGGGGAAGAGAGAGAAGGAAAAGAGATATAATGAAATTTCTCCAAGAGGCAGAGGTAATGTATTAAAGATTTTAGGGTTTTGAAATAAATTAAAGGTAAGGATTAATTTGATTTGGAATGAATGGTTAGGATTATGGTTTATGGTGGTTTGGTTTGACTTCATAGCTCGGTTTCGTAGGTCGGTCTCGTAGCTCGGCCTCGTAGCTCGATTTCGTAGCTCGGTTTCGTAGCTCGGTCTCGTAGCTCGGTTTGAAAGCTAAACGGTTTAGCTCGGCTCTGTTCGGCTCGGCTCGGCACCCTCAGGCCGCAAGCTAAACCGAACCGCTCGGTTTGGCATTTTTTCAAACCGAGCTAAACCATTCAAATAAAACCGAGCTAAACCCCATGGTTTAGCTCGGCTCGGTCTCAAACCGCGGTTTGAGCTAAACCGCTTACACCCCTAAATTATTAATCATCACCTGCATGTTCATATTCACCGAAACATAATTATTGAGGGTAATAAATTTTGTTTTTCGTGAATTAATGGGATATTTTCAGGTTATTTAATATCTAATAGGGGTGGTACTTAATAACTGGTCTTACACTGAGAATGAACGTAGTCCATATTGAGTCTAGTTGCACGTTATGGCGGAAAAAAGGTGGGTATGCTGTAGTGATTTGTATTTCAGTCTTTATTTAGTTATAGATACTCCTTCTGTTCCGCTACAAACTGCACAGTTGGTCAACTGTGCGGGTCATTGACTAATGATTTTATGAATGTCTAGATATTTCTGTTCAATTCTAAAAAAAGTTATTGATAGTATTTTTATTGGTGAAGCAATAACAATTTTTAAAATTATAAAAAAATATCTAGATATTCATAAAATCATTGGTCAATGATCCGCATAATTAACCAACTGTACGATTTGTAGCGGGAAAAAGGGAGGGAGTATTTAGTTATATACGTGGAAGTGACAAAAAGAAGAGTTTAAATCACATACAGTACTTCAAACAAATGAATGTTCCAATCAAAAAGTTAGCTTTAGTACCAACTAGACACTAATCCGTCCAATGCACGGCAATCAAATTTCTTTATTTATTAAACTAAATTAAAAAAATCACTTCATAATCATATACTGTATATATAAATATATATTTAAATAAATAAATGAATATGTTATGTTTGATTATTATTCAAACGTATATTCGATAAGATATATAAATGCAACACTACACACAAAAAATAAAATAAAAAACTGAAATTAATATCATTAAAATAATATCATAAAATAAAAAATGTATATTGTAATTCAAATGTAGCCATCAAGACCAGTTATTCAAGAAACACGTTTTAGTTAAAAGAAGGAACACAATAAACATGTGTAATGTTTTCTACAAAAATCTAAATAAGAAATTTAATTGATAATTTTACCCCTACATTGTGACGGCTATTGCAAAAATGACACTTCCAAAAATAAAGGTGAAGTTTAGGCACCAAAATAGAAATAGCAAGATTTGTGCTTTTTATTATAGTATAGATGTACATTAATCAAATTAGCAGCTAACGAGCTAACATCCGGTCAAAACAAAATATAAATAGAATGATCGAGTCAAATTTATCTTCAGGTCAATTAATTTATTTAGCCATAATCAACGGATTGAATACTTGTATTTGCCTTTCAACAAGTTTCAAATAGATGAACTAACAGCGTAAACAAAGTGGCTTCACCGGCGAAGACGCTTCCTACATTGTGTAAGTATCTAGAGAGAAAGTTATAATCAACTTTAAATAATAAGGCTAAGAGAATAAAATATACCTGATTTCGATGTTGAAACCTCTTATTTAAACCTTGGCTAGGAGTAGAGATCATAAGAATAGGAGTAATGTTGTAGATTCCCGTTCGGAGAAGTAGAGCCCTGCTCAATTAGGCCGAGCTCCCGAGTTCTCATGGCCCCCGAACTTTAGACGTGATTAAAGACAAGATCCCTTTATAAGCACGAGCTCATGCTCGATATGATAATGGGGATAATGGGCCCGAGCTCATTGTCAGTTAGAACGAGGGAGAAATGGACGGAGCCCACACTTGCCATGGGCTTGAGCCTCCAAGTGGGTCACCCTAGTGGTGATCTATTTATCCCCTTCACCAATAAAGAAAAAAATGAAAATGAAAATGAAAATTTAATTATATTGTTATAGGATAAAAAAACAAGCAGGAAAATAATATAATTTTAGGTCAAATTATATATATATATATATATATATATATATATATATATATATATATATATATATATATGCCATTTTAATAGTTTACATGCATTTTGATAAACACAATTGATGCTGCGAAAAGTCTTATCAATCTTACTCCACGGCGGGGTGACCGATCATGCAGGCTTCTTGACCTGAAATCAGAACCCACGATTAGCCGGATGTGTCTCTGGCTTAGACCCTCAGGCGTGAGAGTAAGTATATGAATTTGGAGACCAAATACGTATTGAATAAATGATATTCAGATGACAAAATTGCAGTTACCTTTGCACCGTTGTAGTGGTAATGTATTTATAGTTGATGAGTGAGGTATATTAGGAGAGGCTGCATGAGCTCCGAGATTTGTGGGACAGTTACAGATTGTGAGAACGTGTCCAGTAATGGCTCCGGAATTATAGGGGACCCGTTACAAAAAGGTCCAAGCACGTGCGCCTTTTAATGTTAGGTCGACGCTTGTTAGATCGACGTTTACTTGGTAGGTCGAGGTCGTCCATTGATATAGGTCGACCTGACTGATGGGTAGAGCTGGATCGTACCCGAACGGGAGTTTGGATCGTAGAGTCTGACCAAGCTAGGTCGGGACCTCGTAGGTCGGACAATGAGCTTAAGTCGACTGATCCTGACTATGGGCCTTGGGCCTAGTGATGTCTGGACAGAGAACATGGTGGCAATAATGGATAAATGATTGGGCTTTTTACTTTAGCCCATTTCGACCAACTTTTGGTATGTTCAACAATTATTATTATAATTTTTCAAAATAAGTAACAAATATATTTTTATTAATTATTTCTTTTATAAATTTCTTCACAAAAAATTATTATTATTAATATAATAATAAATTTGGAATATAATACAAAATAATTTTAATTAATAAATGATACACAATAAATATTTTGGATCTAGTTTTAGGTCCATATAAATATTATTATGAATTGTAATGAATTTAAAAGTAAGATCATATTTTCAATAAATAAATACTCTTTCTTAGAATAGAAAAAAATTTGATGCAAGTACAATTCGACTGTATCAATAATTTAAATTTAATTTTTCATAAATAGAGCATATAAAAGCAATGATAACCTTATTGGATGGGCAGAGGGTAAAAAAACAGTTCTCCCTCAATTTCATAATAAGTTTCTAGTTTAACTTTACATACATGACATGACGACGAAGATTAATAAAAATTAAATATTGTGAATATTAAAAATAAAGTATAAGAGAGAAATTGGGTAAAAAATTTTATTGTGAGAATGACAGTTTTAAATAATAAAGCAACTAAAACCTTACGCTATAACAAACTAAAAAATAACAATTTTATTAGGGGCATTTACCAAAAACTACTTTTAAAAGATGTATATTACAAAAAAAAAATCACACAAGTTGGATATTACAAAAAAACTCTTTGAATATTACAAAAAACTATTTTTTATTGTTTTATTTTTTTTTTTTGCCTTTGTCAAATAACTTGTTTAACCAAAAAACCAAGCACAAAATATTCTTTAAAAACTGATAAATGAATTTATCGAGTTATAAGCAATGATAAATACATTTATCGGTTAGTTTAAACGAAAAACGAAAACAAAATAAAAAAAAAAAAAAGAAGAAAAGAAAAATAGTTTTTTGTAATATCACAAATTACATATTTTTTATAAATACATTTATTTAAGTTAGTTTTTGATAAAAAAAAAATTATTTTATTATACAACGGAGAGAGTAATATCTTTAATTAATAAATGATCAAATATAGCCCAAACATAACGGCCCTAAACATAAGGAAATCATATCCCTAAAATGAGAGTAGAAAATACTATTGGTGGTCAACTGTTATTTGCAAGGGTAATTTAGGTATAAAATTATTGTCACCGCCACAAAGCGATATCTTAGGGCACACGCTTCTCCACCTCTATAAATACTCCCTCATAGGCTGCACCCCCAATCTTTTCTCATTCTCCCTCTTCCTCTGTAGAAATTTCTCTCGAGAGAGAGAACAGAGAGCGCAAAGCGTCAAGAACAAACTGAAACAACTGACAATACAGAAGCTCTTACAAATTAATTTAAACATAAAATCACAAATTAATTTCAAAATATAATTTTGTCTAATCAATCAATTCACAGTTCGATCGACGAATTTCCGAAACCCTAGTTTCTCAATTTTTTTTTTTTTTTTTAATTTTGGCTTTGATTTGATAATTTCCGTCAATCTTCCTCCGCTATGGATGTTCGGTTCCCGTTCTCCCCCGCCGAGGTTGCGCAAGTTAAACAAGTCCAGTTCGGGATCCTCAGTCCAGATGAAATCGTAATATGTTTATCTTAATTAGATTTTTTCGTTCCTGTTAATTTTCTGTATACTTGAAGTAATTTTGAATTTTGTTATATCTCGATCCCTGGACAGATAACTTCGATTTTTGATGAACTTTAACCATAATTTCATTATATAAATTTGATTTATAAATGAGTTGACTACAAAAACAAAAGGACACTATATTTTTGGGATTTTGGGTCTGGTTAAGTATTTATTTTCTTCCTATTTTGGTGTAATGTGTATATACTAATGTTTGTTTTTGCAGAGGCAAATGTCGGTTGTTCATATCGAGCATGGAGAAACGACAGAGAGAGCCCAAGATTGGTGGACTCAGTGACCCGCGGCTTGGAATTATTGACCGGAGAATGAAATGCGAGACTTGTATGGCTAATATGGCTGAGTGCTCGGGGCATTTTGGGCACCTTGAGCTTGCAAAACCTATGTTTCATATTGGATTTCTGAAAACTGTTCTCAGTATTATGCGTTGTGTTTGCTTCAACTGCTCCAAAATCCTTTCCGATGAGGTGCTTGACTTTTTCTTTTGTTGAGTTCGATTCTGCATTTTTTATGGATTTATAAAGATAATATGTTCTTTAACAAATGCACTATTTGAAGGGGGTGTTGGGAGAAGAGAAAAAAAGATGAACTCTGAATGTATATACAGGAAGTTTAAATTTTAAGTTTGGCGCCAGTCTTGCCAAGAACCTAATTTCGGAACTATTTCATTGGGAACCTCCAGAATGATGCTGTAAAAGTTTTTGGTTGTGTTTGCATTGTAATATGTCAAGAATCAAATGTTGTTTTGGACTTTTATGTTGGAATCATCCAAAAGCGAGCGTTACTGGACTGTAGGTTGCTAGTTACGGCAATTTATCTGTGCATGTCAGACTGACGAGTGACTGGTTGGGTAATGTTAAGAGAAACCGGAGTATACTTTTGAGGAGACAAGATTATCAGGTGAAACCATATTTTCTTGGATTATAGTAACCAGTGAACATCAATTGAATAGTGCGGTTTTGATTGTCATTCAGATATGGCATGGAATGTTGTTAATCTATATGCGACCCCACCTTGAGTTGTAATAATCAGCTGTTGTTTAAAGAAGATACTGGGATCCTTATGCCGTAGCTTATTAAGCACATATATGCATTTCAAATGGCATATTATTATAGACATTCTTCTGTCTAGGATATATGTATACATATATGATGAGGATGGACAAGCTTTATAGACATTATTCTCGTAGATATGGGAACGTTGTTGATTTATATGCGACTGGCTTTGAGTCGTGATACACGCCACGTTTGGGAACAAATGATTCTGGTATAGTGGATAGGCACCAATTTTCGTGCATAAATGTGATCGGTTTGTTAGATTCATATTTTCTGGATGGATTCACGGAATCATTTTTGCTTTTCTTATATGAATGTTATATCTGATGCCTAATGGCATTAACTATGAATATTTATATATTCCCCTTTGAGGATATGTTTCTATTTTCACCAATGCTTATTACAAAATGCGTAGCCAAAATGATATTTGTATTCCTTGGGGCTGCAGTCAGGGTCAGACGGGGCTTCTTCCTTCTTACCTAAGCGTAGACACATTCATTTCCCATGATCTTCTTCTTTCCCAATGTGATTTTTCTATATCACGCTTCAATATCTACTTCCCTTTTCTTGCAGGAGGATCATAAGTTCAAGCAAGCTCAAAAGATTCGAAACCCAAAAGAATAGACTTAAGAAAATGTTGGATGCATGCAAAAGCAAGGCTAAATGTGATGGTGGCGATAAGATTGATTCTCAGAATCAGGACACGGATGAACCAGCTAAGAAGAGTCGAGGGTTGTGGTGCACTGCAACCGAAGATCACGATTGAAGGTATGAAATTGATAGCTGAATACAAGCTTCAGAAGAAGAAAAGTGATGAGTCAGAGCAGCTTCCAGAGCCAGCTGAAAGAAAACAGCAGCTTTCTGCTGAAAGGGTAATGTATTGGATTCTTCATCCTTTTTTTTTTTAATTCAGCTTTCCGAAATTTAAGACTTTGTGTAGGTTCTGAGTGTACTTAAGCGGATAAGTGATGAAGACTGCATGTTATTGGGTTTGAATCCCAAGTATGCTCGTCCAGATTGGATGATTCTGCAGGTTCTCCCGATTCCACCCCCACCAGTGAGACCTTCCGTGATGATGGATTCTGGCCGGAGTGAGGCAAGTCCTTTGTGAAATTTTGAATTCTCATATCAATGCCTGGCTTGTCGGGAATTTTTTTTATTTCACTAGATGAATATCTGTTTTAACTTTTGTAAATTGGTAACAGCTCCTCATTTTCATAAAAATAATGAAATTTGAAAAAAAGTGATCTAAGCTCTTACGTTGGAGTTCATCATGACTTTTGTTAGCGGAAGTTTACAGTGCTGTTTTTAATCCTTGCATTAACGTGAGACCTTAATCTTATCTGTGAACAGGACGATCTAACTCATCAACTTGCGATGATAATCAGACACAATGAGAATCTGAGGAAGCAGGAAAAAAATGGAGCACCTGCACACGTAATATTAGAATTTGCACAATTATTACAGTTCCATGTTGCCACATATTTCAACAATGAACTTCCTGGTCAACCGAGAGTATGCTTGCAACTCTACATATTTTGTTGTTGTTATTACCAGCAACAATCTCTTGTTCTTTTTCACTTGAGTTTCTGTTAATTGTGCTTAGGCTACACACAGCGGTCAGG